>NESQ01000359.1:0-94331 GCA_003070745.1 Tuber borchii | reverse complement strand
TTACCTCACGTAGCCCTATTTCCCCACTGGCAAAACGCTCCCCCGGCCAACGCTCCTCCCGCTCCACCTGCGAACAACCAAGCGCAAGGACACCCCCCGTACCTCACGTAGCCCTATTTCCCATGAAAACGCTCCCCCGGCCAACGCTCCTCCTGATCCACCCGGGAACAACCAAGCGCCAGGACCACCCCCGTACCTCCCGACCGGTGCTGACCCTGCCCTCCAGTTGATGACCCTGCGTACCAGTTGATGACCCTGCGTTACCAGTTGACGACCCTGCGTTACCAGTTGACGACCTGCATCACCAGTTAACGACCCTGCTCCGCCACCAATCGCACCGCCCCCCCGGCAAATCGCGCTATGGCCAACATTATGCCAACAGGTTAGTTCTTTTCTAAATTATCTGCGTGTTTCATGCTTTCACTTACTAACGAAGAGAATACAGATTGGAGCGCTCTACTTGGGCGCCCACGTGCCGTGCGTATAGCTTATGTCCTGCCTTCGAGACGTGGCCTGGGGCTGTCAGCGGAACAAAGGGCAAAGGTAAACGTCCCTGCAAACCCACGAGTACTCCATTGGCGTCCCCCCCACATCGCTGGTGTAGAGTTCGCCGAGCTAGATTCCTATGACATCCGTGGACTGTCAGCAATGATTTACAGAACCATAGCTCACCGCCGGATTCGCTACATCGTTGGCGCTACTGGCGAAGGTCGTAGAAGGCTGCGCAGATCTCCCAATCAGCCATTAACCTTCATAGAGTATATCTTTATCGGGCGCGATGAAGACGTACGCACCTGGCTTCTGTCTAATTCAGGTCTCGAAGACCCCCTCGACCTTTTGGTGTATTGCTACCGTGATCGGAATGACGAGAGACCAGACACGGTAGAGCCGAGGAGCCTCCCGTATCTCGATCCACAAGCCGTCCGCCATTGGGCTCGTGACATCCAGGGGGCACGAATAGGCCAGCCGCATTTTCGAGAACTGGAACTAGACGCCGGACATGATGGAGGCAGGGTGATGAGCCTGAGGAAGAAGAAGCGCCCGGGATGATACGTCTAATATTTCGTCCTCGGAATCTGCGCATGAATCGGAGGACATCACTGGAATATTGCCATCCCCCGTGGGGGAACGCGCTGAATCGCCGGCGATCCGTATCCCGTTTGCCGTCAAATCATCGAGTTTGCTGAATCGACAGCTGCCATTGGACTTGCTTCATCGCCCTGCTCAAGTCGGCAAAGAGCGTAAGCGCGGGGCTCATTTCGATACCGAAAATTGCGACGATGAAACGCCCAAGAGACTACGCTTGAGTTCTATCAATGAGTTTTTGAAAGCCAAGGAGGTACGGAAGCGCGACGCTCAGTTCGATGACGAAACTTCGGAGGAGCCTGAGCGAAAGAGGTTGCGAGAGGATTCCGTCGTGAGGGAAGGTTTGAAGTGCGATGCAAGACTTTCATCCAAGCGTCGATTGTTCGCTCGTTCAAACTAGATGAGCAGTGGGTTAGCGGTTTGTTCTGACATTTCATAGGGATGTTTGTTTCCTTTTCTGTTTCGCGATGAGTTCAGCGATGAGTTCAGCATGTAGATTGTTTACTAGATGCACCTAGGCATGTAATAGTAGTGTTGCCGAAAGGATGTTCACCCTAGATAGCGTATGAGCAGTGCAGATGTGACGTGCCGTGGGGGGGTGTCGACGATGGTGCGCCAAGACTTCGACGTCGGAAGGGTAGCGACCTCACGCATTGTAGTTTCGCGGCTCTTATTGCGGCTTAAACCCCTATTGAACATACAACGCCGATTGACATCTTACCCCGTAGGGCTACCCCCATATCGCACTCGCGATCCCCTTGACGGCCAAATTTCTATTCAACGTACAGTCACGCCGCGCCGCACTTCCTTATGGTTGACCACTGGCACGAGGAGTATAAGAAGGCCATCCTGCCCCTGGCTCTCCCCACGCTCAGTTCCACACAAACTGATCGTCTCCCCTCGTCAATCCTTCGTTTGACATCCTTTCTTCGAACACCCACGACGCCACACGCCTGAAGAGCCGGAGCTTGAATTTACACAAACCTCCTACTCATCTTGACGAATAGTTCTTACGAATCATTCTTACGCCACGCATCCAATGGCAACGTTGAAACAAACACAAACACCGGCGCAAAAGACTAAGTAAGGACTATCTCTACATCAATTCAGGAGCGCATTATCTTAACATCTCCGTCGCTCTCAGACGTCATGCCATCCAAACACCCGCAGACGGCGAAGCCACCAGTGCCAAGCGCAGAAAACCCTACCCGCGAATAGCTGCGACTGCCGGTGAGGCGTCGAGAACGTAAGAAATCTTCCATATTATCAAGACCACCCATTCTGTACCGTCAATCTATCAACTAACAGTTACGTGGACAGTCGTTCATTGATGTTGGACAAAAAGCCTGCATTTGAACCGGCGGTGCAGGATTCAAGGTGGGTGAATACAGACATCCAGTACTACGCATATACCAGAAAGTTCAGTCCTAACTGTAGGTGGGATCAGGGGGGCGCGCTATGGCGAAATTTCGTACGCCAAAGGCTGGTGTGGGTTCCCCAACCGCGACGGGCGCAAGGGTCCATACACGACGTGGCGCGATCAAATCAAGGCCTACATCACGGCGCTCTCATGGAAACCCGGGTCCCTGACTGACGATCAATTGGACTCAGTCATCATTTTCGCAAGCTCCCTTCCCCCAGTCAAAGTCCAGATTGCACGTATAAAAAACAAGCACCGCCAAGAAGACGTTGCAGAAGTCGAACGCCAATTAAGGCACTTAGTCAGGGACATATGTAGAAAGCTTCAGGCGACGATGGATCGTCTCGAGGCGGAGCGCCGAGAAGCTGGATTGGACGCTGACACGGAACATCAGAGTAAGTTCTCATCGCCAGCTACGGTACGTTTCGCTATTCGGCGACTAGTACTAACTATTTTTTCTAGCAGTTCAATGCGATTGGGCTTCTCCATATTGCCCAAGGGCGATAAGGCTCCACATTGTTCGTCGGACGGGCGCTCCTAAAGCTAACCACCCTTTCTTGGACCACCGCTGGTATGCCACCGACCCCGGCGAAGGGATCGCGTGGGGCGTCCTGGCATCACCCAGCATAAAAACCCTACTCCAGGTTCTCAAGCGACAACATGTAGAGGAGGCAATCAGTTATCCTCGATATCTCATCGGGGCGACCGGGCCGGAGCCACCTCATTGCGCCAGCAACCCTCAGATCCTCTCCCTATCTCTGAGCTCATATTTTTATATAGAGATGATGACATCCAGGCATGGCTCCTCGCCAATCCGGGCAAAGATCCTCTGGATCTTTTGGTGCTGGAGTCACGTCAGGATCTGGGCAGGAACCGAGAGGAGACCCCCGCGCCTGCTTCCGGGCGATACCCTTTTTTTAATCGCAAGGTCTGGGATCGCTGGGGGCATATGGATGATAACGTAGAAGAGGAACATCCCAGCGACGACGGCCACAACGACAGCTCCGGCAAAGACGACGAAAGCAATCCCGATGAAAGCTTGGGCGAGGACAGTTACAACGACGAGGAAACGTCGGGAGATACTCGGGCGCCTGCTAGTAATCCCCGCCGTACTAGTAATCGCCGTCGTACTAAAGACATCATTGTTGTTGTAAGTTTTTGTGCCCAATGTGCTTTTGATTCAATATCTTAATACAAACTCTATGGCTAATCAAACACCTAGGACGACGATAAGGATGTTCATGAACTCCCACGCGGGGGGACTCAGAAAGCGACTCTCCTCCCATTCGTAATGCACCTAGAAGACGTACCCAGCATTCCGAACATAGGGACCCAGACACCGGGCCCTCTAAGCCGTCGGAGCAAGAACAACTCAGATCCATGAGGGACCCCACTCCCATTCATGATCCACCTGGAAGACGTACGCAGGATTCGGAACATAGGGATCCAGGCACCGGGCCCTCTAGGCCGTCGGAGCAAGAACAACTCAGATCAATGAGGGATTTTGTCCAAGCGAATCCCTGGGCGATGCAGCTATTAAGGAATCCCGAGGCTGTGGCGGCTGAGCCTAGACCACCGACTGTGGTGTCCGAACCTGGACCAGCGACTCTAGCGCCCAAACCAAGAGAGCGTCGTCGTCACGCTCGTGGGCATGATGGCACCATCGATAGCCCTGTTTCCCAACCTGAACAATCTGAGGATACGATATTCATCGTGGGACGTCCCCTACCCCCACGCCCGAGACCTTTACACTAGCAGCGACTGCCCCGCCTGCTCCTACGACCTCTACTGCTCCTGCCCCTACAAGCGTTCCTCCCGGTATAGCTAGCCCCCCTGCACCCCAGCAAACTACGGCAGCCGGAACTACTAGGGATGCTAGTACCCACCCCAATGCGACACACACCGTCGGAAAAAAAAAGCCAAAGGCCAAGCTGACACATCTAGTCTTAAACGGCACGACCAGCCTGAACCCCCGACGCCTATCCCCCGTCGAGGGCCAAGTCGCCGCGGACGTCGCTGAACATAAATATCTTCACGTTTTTTCCACCGCCCAAATTCCCCTTTTTTTTTGATACATCTTTTCTAGTCGTCTGGCATTCTTTAGATTTTCGTGGGTTGTTGTCGCTTGTATAATAGTAATAGTAATCAAACCCAGAGGCCCCCTTCAAGTTGCTTTGGCACCTGGTATTCGCTACCTTTCGGAATTTTCTCGTACTAGTAATTGGCGCACATCTCGTTCTAGGATGTTATCCAGGCTAGCGTCCACAAACTGCGTGGGTCTATCGCTAGGCTGTGATCTTAGTGCTTATTTTTACATTGGGTTCAGCTGCGCTAATTGGACGTCGGGAGATGAAGGTACATACCGCCAAGTCTTTTTACATATTTTTACATGGGTTCAGCTGCGCTAATTGGGCGTCGAGAGATGAGAGTACATGCCGCCAAGTCTTTTTAGGCGTGGCGAATGAGATGAGCGATAACTCGGTTTCGACTAATTCTTCTTTCACGACTTTGTGCTGAGCCCTCCGGGAGTTGAGATTGTCTGCGTCGCGAGCGCAAGTTTGACGATCCTCAAAACCCGTTCCCCAGCCAATTCATTCACTTGCATACCGAGTGATAGTCTGTGCACGTCTATATCCGGTATCGCTGAACAGACCGACTGGTCAGCTTATTCGCGAGCCCCTTGCATACAGGTTCTAAGGCGCCCCCCCAGTGCTCCGATTCGACATCCGGAAATGAGGGTAGATAATCCTAATCTTCTTTCGGCGTAGCGAGTGTCTCGCGAGCAACCCCTCGTCGCTAACCGACACCCCTTGCAGCTAGATTTGCCCAGCCAGCATGTTAGCTACTCTTTATTTCATGTAATTTTTCTGACGCCCGAGTACCGAATTGTCAGTGTCTAGTCCTATAGATCAGTATGTCTCCTCCAAAGCACAAGAACGATTCTGAAAAGCAGTTTCGTAGGCAAATTTTTACTCGGATCGCGCACTCCTTCACTCCATCTAACTCTCTTCACGAGAATGTGCTGACTCCAGGACTTGAGATTGTCTGGGTCGCTGGCAACAGGATTGAGCCCGTTGCCCGGCCAATTCTTTCAGTTGCATACCGAGTGATAGACTGTGCATGGCTATATCTGGTCTGGCGTGAACTGACAGTGTTTTACTTATTCGCTAGGTGAACTCCTTACATACGGTTTCTAGTGCTTTCGCGCTGCTGATTTGGTGTTCAGAGATGGGAGTAGATACTCCTAGTGCTCTTTTGGCGTGGCGATGTCTCGGGGCAGCCCACATCGCTAAACGACACCCCTTGCAGCTAGATTTTGCCTAGCCCCGACACTAGCGACACCTTCATTTCGTCTAATATTTTCCACGACGGACCAGTGAGTCCTATGAGATTCAAGAAAGCCTAGATCACGAACGCAGTATTGAACACTCCCAAACCCCCTTTGCGTAGGCGTCGTTTGCTCTTGCATACCGAGTGATAGTCTGTGAGGCTACCAACCCCCTAAATCTTAGTGTACGGGTATAAGACCTAACGGTCCTATTCAACACAAGAATCTACATAGACTCCTAGCCTTCACAACGCGGGACATATATTTCAATTGTCATACGTCCTGATTCCTATCTTACCCAACGCTCGCTAACGGTCCAGTATCCCACCATGCATTCGAATTCACGGAGTCAGCCAACTGCCCGAGTGGGCAATCTGAACGGGCGTAGGCGCGAAGTTGTACCCGACACCATGGATCCAGTCAGCCAACTGCCCGAGTAGGCAATCTGAGCAGACCTAGGCGCGGCGCCGTACCCGACACCATGGTATCCAGTCAGCCAACTACCCGAGCAGGCAATCAGAACAGACGTGGACGCGACGTCGTACTGGAGGAGTCTGGATCGGGAACACAGCAGAATGAACCAGACAGCTTCCATAGTACGCCACCGAACGACCAGTTATCAAGTCGGAATTCTTCCCCACCCCCAATTGCAGGACGTCTTGAAGGAAGACCGCCAAAGCGCCCACGCAGGAGCACAATTCAGACCACCGCGTATACCGAACCTGAGATGGAGCCTGATGGACAAGGACATCTGGAACCTGTTCATCTTAGCGACGATAGTGGCGATGAGGAGTACCATGATTCAGACGACGGGGAAGAAACGGAACAAGACACCGAACCTGATGTAGAAGTCCTCATTGGCGCAGATGGCACTCTATCCGGACGACTTCGGGGGTCTCAAACTGCTGAGAGACAGGGAAACAATAACCTAAGGACTGTGCGACTTTCGACCACCCCGGATCGCAGGACGCAACTCTTGTCCGGCGGACCCCCGCGGCCCGTGTAAGGATAATTCCCGGCAGGGCCTACACCCCACCAGCGTTCCCGTCATCAAGTACAACACGGTATTCGTCTCCACTTGGAATCCCTAGTACTACTACATCTGGTGTTAGAAGCTCGAGCCCACCAACAAGCGAACTAACCACACCACAGCCTGGGCGCATCAGGGGCGTAACCAACTCACGGCGAAACACGGTGACCGGGGTAGAAGGAGAAATAGTAGTCGTGGCAAAATATCTGATGCTTCAGTACACCCTCTTTGTTGATCCACTCCCGGACCCGGTTACTTTGACGTCAGCGGTGCACGGTGTTTGGAGTCGCACGCAGGATGAGATTGCCGACGCCGGGAATATTGAAGCATCTGAGAAAAGTCTTGACCTTGTAAGTGCATTCGGACGTGATAAGATACAGGGTGTTTTACTAACTATCAAAGATACGGCAAAAACACTCGGCTGTGCGGGGGCAATTCGTATATTATATAAAAAATAATATAAAGAAATTGTACGAATTGGGAGGTGACCCGACAGCTATCGCTAGTAGGGTTGAATACCTCCTCGAAGAGGACAGGTTCATGTGTCCCTCAGATAGATATGAGGTTGGTATCACAGATTGAGAAACCCGGATTTTGGATCACTACTGACTATGAACTGGACGTAGGAAATAACCTTCCGGTTCCTTGCGCCCCAGATTGCCGACGCAATATATGGTAAGTATTTCGAGGGCAAGAGAACGGTGGGGATCTTAAACCCGGGTTTTTTAGAGTGTATCAATGAGACGATCGTCTGCCTCACATGTGCAATACTCTGCTATACCCTGCGGGCGTGGCGAAGTGGAGCACTCCATGACCCTCCGGAGTTCAAGTCTGAGGCCGTCAGAGGTAAGAGTTTCCTGATCTCCGGGCCTTTCGTTCCGTTCGTTCAAGACATAGAGAGCTCACAAATTCGCATGATTTTTTCTTACGGCAGAGGAACACATGGCGGGGGTTCCCAAGGGCGACGCAAGAGTTGATGCTCCGGAATCTACGTGAAACGATCATGGATAAGGTTAACCAAGAAAATCGAGTTCTGAAGGAGAGGCGCGAAGGCTTTGCCGACAATCATGAGGCAGTTCACGCGGAACTGGAGCGTCAGCTATCCAGCCGGAATCCGAGACGACCCGCTGCGCGAGAACCGACACCAATCAACACTGGCGCGAGGGGCCTAGTAGGACGCCTGGAGAGTAAACTAGAGCGTGAGCTATCCAGCCAGGAGCCCAGACGAGCAGCTGTGCGAGAACCGACCCCAATCAACACCGACGGCAGGGTCCTAGAAGGACACCAGGAGAGTCAAGATGCGTCACAGGAGAGCGCCAAGTCATTCGACTTTAACCAGTCGGCCTTTGCTCGGGCGCTTCGAGGGTTGGATGCTGAGTCGGTGACTTTTGATGACTCACTAGACTTGACGCTGGAGTAGGAGCAGGAGAGCGCTGCCAACCCAGATCTAGCCAGTCGCCTTTCCCTGAACCTGGATGACTTTCAGGGAGATCAGGCAGCTGTGGGGGAAAACGTTCGCCAAAACGGCGACGAGGTCATATAGAATAAATAGATTTACTAGGCCGAGCGGTGTGAGCAGGACGTAGTGATGGGCACGATCATGCTCGATACTCGAGCATGATCGTGCCCATCGTGCCCATCGCTACAGGACATCGAGGCGATCACAATTTAATAGTAGTAGATAAAATAAAATATGGGAACAAAGCTTAATAGAGTACCAGGCGTGCCAGTGGAGTACTAGTACTAGTGACGAAGTCGTGAACCGGCGTGTAAGATGTTGAGCAATCTCGAAGGTGTCTGGAAGATAGACGTATGGATTCTCGACGGCGTCAGGAGACTTTGGCCTAGCCTCAGATGGTATCCTGCAGGCGTCCAAAGAGCACCGAGCAGCATCGGGATGTGATAGCAAAAGTAAGCTGCATCATGATGCGATTGGTCGAGAAGGTGATCGTCAGGAGGTGAGAGGCGAGGAACAGAGCCCGTCATGATGCGAGAGGCTAGAATATGAGGCCGTCAGGAAGGGAGAGGGGAAAATCAGAAGGCGTCGGGACGCAGGGGCGGAGCATTGGACGTCTTCAGGAAGGAGATGCCGCAGGGATCGACCCCGGGATGGCGTCAGGATGCGGTGTGACGGGATGGTGACGTCCGAACGGAACGTCACACGGACATTGCGTCTAGAATCGCGGTTGACGTTTTGAGCGTCCCGAGCGTCAGAAGCACAGGATGCTCAGGACGCATATTAGAATTTTTGCTGATGCTGGTACCAAAGAGCATGGGGTGGAATGATTGAAGAGCATCGACAATTGCAAGGAGTTCCAATTCATGCACAGGATAGTGCAGCTGACTAGTGGCGAACTTTCGACTATGGAATGCAGCAGGGTGTGCTATTTCGGGAGTAGGTCCTTGACCAATCTATGCACCTGCTCCAACTTTAGAAGCATCGGTGAAGAGGTAGATTGGGTGGTGTGACTTATAGTCAATAGAACGGAGGGTGGTGATGTTTTTGGCTAAGTGTTTAATCTGTTGAAACGCTTCTTCATGTATGGGTCTCCATTCAAAATCTTTTTGGGCAATTAGATCCGAGAGAGAGGTGGTAGCGGTAGCGAGATGTGGTAGGAATTGAGCATGGTATATGACCACACCAATAAAGGTTTGTAACTCATTTTTCGATTTGGGGGTGTGCCAGTCTTGGATTACTCGTATTTTTTCTGAATCTGCATGGATTCCTTGATCATCTATAACATGTCCTAAAAGGGGTAGTTTATCGGCGAAAAATCTGCACTTGGTGGGGGCAGCTCTGATGTAATGGTCCTGTAGTCTCTTACAAACCTGGCGAATATCACGGATATGAGCTTCAAAAGTGTCTGAAAAAATTGTGATATCGTCTAGGTATGCCTAAACTGTTTTTCCAATTAGTCCGTCAAGGACATATTCGATAACTCGCATAGCTGTAGATGGTGCATTGCAGTCTCTTTGCAGCATTACTTTGCATGCAAAGGTTCCGAAGGGTGTCTTGATTGTGTTGAGGGTTTCATCTTTAGGGGCTACTCGAATTTGGAAATACCAGTTAGACTGGTCAATAGTAGATCTGTATTTCGCTCTTGCAACAGTTCTGAGAATCATAGATTGATTTGGAATGGTGCTATCATTCTTGATAGTGATATCGTTCCTGGGGATCAGATCTGCTAGGAGTCTGATTTCACCATTGGGTTTGAGCTTTGGAAACATATTGACAGGGTTGTTGGCTTCGCATGGGTAGATTATTTTTTTATTCTTCCAGTCCTCGATAATTTCTCTGTATGCTGGTAGGATTTTGTCAGGGACAGTGAACATTTTCGGACTAGGTGCTAAAGTGGAATCAATTAGAGTGAAGTAGTGGTCAATATCTCGAAGGGGCGGTAGTTCAGTGATCTTCTTGGATGGGAACACTTCAGGGACTTCGGAAATAAAGTCAGGGGTATCGGTATTTGCCATTCCAGAGAATCTGGCATTGTTCGCTTTCTTGCAGGTATGGGTGACTCCTTTGTCAGGGAAGGTGATAATAGCATTTCTGCAATCGATTACTGCATTATGGGCGGTCAGATATGGCATTCCTAAAAAGATGTCATAGTTGTCTAGAGAGCAGACTAAGGCATCGGTGATGTGGCCTTTTTGCTCTTCTACTTGGATCAGGGGTTGGGCCTTGTAATTGATGGTTGAGCGAGATCCTTTTACTGCCATTTTTAAACTGATAGTAGTATCGAGGGCTTTGGTAGGGATTTGGAAGGTGGAGACGAACTTTCCAGAGATTAGGTTATCTCCCATAGTTTCTGTATCGAATAAGGCCTTCGCTTTGTGGCCATTGACTGTAATATAGGCTTCAAGGGCTCTGTTGGCGGTTCCAGATGGGCCTACATGGTTGGAAGTATTTGTGACTGTAAGGGTGTCCTGTGTTTCCTCTTGAGTGTGGTAGGACCGGCGGGATTTTCCTCTTCTCTCTGTTCCTCCTCTTCTTCCATTTCCTCTCTGGCTATATCCTCAATTGTTGTGCTGATTTCCTTTCTTCTCATAGCAATCGTTTGAGTAGTGTCCTAGTTTTCCGCAATAGTAGCATCAGTCTTCTCGCCTTCTTCTATCCTTTTCCTGAGGAGATAGCTTGGTGTGCTGGGAGGTGTTATTTGAGGAGCATTGGGGAGGTTCTTGGGTGTTGTTTCTGGGTTCTTTAGCTTTGGGTTGGGAGACTGCATTGGATATAGCATTGGTGTGCTGATTTCTGTTACCATAGAGTCCTGTAGAGTGAGCAATAGAGTCTCTTTTCTCCGCGATTTCAACCAGCTAGTCGAAAGAGGTATCTGAGGTGATATGGGGTTTGACATCTCGCTTGAGTTTGATGTCCATAGCGTCTAGGAGTCTTTGTTTTGCTGAGTAGTCTGAAATCGTTCCTGGAGGTAGGCTGTCTCTGAGGGTTTCAAGGGAGATGAGTGTGTCCGTTATCTGTGCTGTTTTTCCATTAGTAGTCTGCTTGACTGCAAGCCATTGTTCATAGATTGTATCAGTAGATGTAGAAGGTAGGAAGTATCCTTCGAATTTTCTCTTGAGTCCTTCCACAGTTTTCGTTCCATGGCTGTTGTCATACTGGGTGACTTTCTCGAGGACCTTATCTCTACAGTAGGCTCCATAGTACTGCAAGGCTTCAAGGTCTGTATCTTGGATTCCATAGCTGGATATGTAGCGGCGGACTGTGTTGAACCATGAATTGATTCTCACAGGGTCTCGGTCTTTTCCTTCTCCTGTATAGAAGAATGGTGCTGGCCATTTGGGGCGGCCACTGCCTTCTGGTTGGAGAGACATAGCGGCGGGTCTGGGGCTTGGTGGTGGTGAAGGACTTGGGGGTGGAGGCGGCTCTTGGTCAGGGCTTGATGGTCTTGTAGATGGCTGGCTAGGCGGCGCTTATCTTGCTGGGTCAGGATCTTGGTCTGGGTCAGGCTTGGGTGTTCCTTCCTGATGTAGTTGTTCTTGGTCAGGGGTTTCATCAGGTTCCAGGTCCTCTGGGTCTTCTTGGTTTTCGCTGTCTTCTGGGTTGTGTTCTGGGGCGTCGTCTTCGCTGCTTGATTATTCTTCTGACGATTCTTGGTCTTGGCTTTGGGGCAGGTCAGGTTCTGGCGCAGGTGGTGGAGCTGTTTTCTTTGCTGGAGTGGTAGGCTTTGGCTTAGCTGAGGATCCTGATGGCGCTGCAGGAGCTTTGATGAAGTATCCTTTGGGGTCTCTTGGTAGCGAAATGGTTGCTATCTGGGGTGAGCTGTTCTCGCCAGGAGTCTGCTCTAGACCTTTTCAAGGGACAAGGAGGTGTACCGGTACTGCAGGGTCAAGGGAGGCGAAGGGTGATCAGTCCTATGCCGAGATCAAAGGGTGTACTTAAGTCTAGGTCAAAAAATGTAACCTGCTCCTAGGTATGGCGAGATTCCCAGAGGGAGATCCGACGATACTGAAGGACAGGAGTAGAAGCGTCGAGTGGAATCTCTGTAAGAGATATAAGAAAGATGAGGGACTAATAGAGTGACCGTTCAACTTGTAGTATATTAAAGAAGAGCGTTCCTGTGAGGCTTGAGAGTTCGAATCCTTAGGGGATTTCAAGCTCTTTAAATACAAAATAAAACATAACCAAATATCCTGTCCAAAGAGCAAATATCAAAATGCAAAGCTACATGAGTACCGTAACTTCTGTCCTAAACATGGTCATAGAAGCGACAGGATATAACTAACAAAACAAGTAATGGAATCAAACAATCAAAGGATCGCTACTGATGTACTAATCTAGTAATACATAGTAGGAAAGCAAGGAGTATCCTAATTGGGTACAAAGCAAAAAATACAAATAAGCGAACAAAGGAGAGTACTACCCAATAGGAAACTATAACAATAAGGAAGGTACAAGGATGGAATATGCGTAACTAGGGAATCCTAAATAGGCAATACCCAACGTCAGTATAGTGAGTACCAGAGATAATAGTAGATTCCGTTACAGTATTTGTCTTTACATCCATCCGCTACAATATATATGAAAGAAGAGAATTTCGTCATATTGTTCTAGCTGAGCGATTGAATGGTGAGATTCCACACATAGATTCTCCATCATCAATCCCAGTCATGCTTCATACCTGGTAGTGTACTATATACTACTCTTTCCTTATGGGGAGTCAGGTTGGCACTGGGCAAGAACATTGAGAAACCTTGATGCCAATGGCCAGAATAAGAGAATGTCCCAAAGGACATTCGTTGGATTCAGCCTTCATACTAGGCCAGATGAGCCAGCTACCATCATGAGATCCCAAAGCCTCTTCCAGCAATTGGTGATTGATGCCTGGGCTGTTATTGATCAGAGCAAGCTGAGCTAGTTTAAATTAAATCAGGTCCAGTTCTGGACTGATTTATATAATACCCTTGCTGATGTAGTACCTTAAGGCGACATAAACCTCAATGAAGTGAGCAGGAGAATATTCTTACAATCAAGTTATCTTGGTGGTACCAGATATATGTAATAGTTATATCAGGATAGCATGGCTCTGGTATGCTACTTTGGGAAGTCTTTACTGTTTATAACATTTATGGCTAATGCAAAATGGGCGGAGATACAAGATGAGCTATTTCCTGGACAAAGTGCAACTGACCGCCCAGATCTTGTAGCTAGAGTTTTCCATCTCAAGCTGCGGGATTTGCTGGATCAGATTAAAAATAAGGCAGTATTTGGTCCTTGGCTTGGCTGGGTCTGGACTATAGAATACCAGAAGTGTGGACCTCCTCATTTCTATTTGCTATTATTTCTCAAATGAAATGCATAGTTCCTTACAGCAGCCAATATTGACCATTTTATATCTGCTGAAATCCGCACTGAGGATGATATTATTGGTCAACAGTAAAGGGCTATTTTTCACAATACCATGGTACACACACAATGTGCAGAGGGAAATGGTCATGCCCTATGTATGAAAGACCTAAATCCTGCAGTTGTGATAACCTGTCACAAGGGATACACTCGTAATTTTCAGGAGGAAACTATTATCCCTGAAAATAGTTACCCTTTGTACCGCTGAAGGAATATAGGCAGGTCATTCACCATTCCAATTCATAGAACAGCAGGTACAGTCTCTACAGTGATTGACAATCGTACGGTTTTACTATATAATCCATATTTATCTCTTCACTATAATGTCCATATTAATATAGAAGTTTGCAGTTCTGTGCAAGCTGTGAAATATATTCACAAGTACATTTATGAAGGTGAGAACAAAGTTACAGTAAGTATTTATTCTGAGTATGATGAGATCAAGCGCCATCTTCATGGACAGTATATAGGTCCAACTGAGGCAATTTGGTGCTTGTTTGTATTTGTTATGTATGAGGAACTACCAGCGGTAAATCATCTTGCCCTTCATCTCCCAGGTCAACAGAGTATTTACTTCTCAGAATATGCTAATATTAATCGAATACCTGCACAAATTGAGGAGTCCATGACAACACTCATAGCATTCTTTGCTTACAATGCTCAGAGTGAAGATGGCAGACAGTACCTGTACTATGAATTTCCAGAGTATTATGGGTACAAGGGAAAATTACTTGGATGGAAGAAGAGACAAAGAGGCACAGCAATTCGCTGTATATATTCTGCCAGTCCTTTTATGAGAGAGAGATACTATCTCCGCTTGCTATTAACTATAGTTCGAGTAGCTACTAGCTTTGAAAATCTCAGAACAATTTATAGTATAGTGTTTCCTAGATTCAGAGAGGCCTGTATTGCATTAGGTCTATTAGAGGATAATGGGGAATGGGTGGTTCTGTTTCGTGAAAGAGCAGATTTTATGACTGGTAGAGCTTTGCGATATCTATTTCTATTAGCTTTCCAGCATACTACTATCACCAATCCCATTGCTATATGGGCAATGTTTGAAAGAAGCATATGTGATGATATTCCTCATCTGCTTACAACTGGAAATATTCCTATTCCTGAAGATGCTGAGGAAATTGCAGATCAGATAGACCTTGACTCTGGTCTATACCTGATTCAAGAGTACTTGAATGAATTTGGCAAGACCCTACTTGAATATTGTTTGTCTAAACCAGTCCTCAATTGAACAATGCAAGATAGAATAATTCATGGCATAGTATCAGATGATAAGTTGGATTATAATAGAGAAAAGAAACAAGAGACATATGGTCAAATAAGAGCACAGCTAAACTAAGAGCAATCAGATTGCTTTCAGGTTATTGTAGCTGCTGTAAATAAACATGAACAAAATCCTCAAAGGAATCAGCATTCCGGATTCTTCCTATAGGGGCCTGCAGGTACAGGTAAAACATTTTTGTAAAACTGCTTATACAGCTACTACAGGTCCCCTGGAAAGATTGTATTCTGTGTAGCATCATTTAGTATTGCAGTACAATTGTTATCAGGTAGGCGTACAGCTTATTCAAGATTCAAGATTCTATTAAACAATTCTACTATCACTGGATGCAATATTTCAACCAATTCACCTCTAGCCAAGCAGATCAGAAAGACATGATTGATCATTTGGGATGAGGTTCCAATGCAACATAAGTCCTGCTTTAAGGCAGTTAACTGGAGCCTGAATGACATTTGTCATGTTGATGACAGTTGTCTCTTTGGTAGAATTCCCACAGTATTGGGTGGGGATTTTGCTCTCATTCTGCCAGTAGTACAGCGAGAATTAAGACAGGTAACTGTATAGGCATATATTCAGCATAGTTCAATCTGGAACAGTCTGCAGGTACTTAGACTAAAGACAAGTATGAGGGTAGTGGCAAACAGTGCTAATCAGTTCTTCATTGACTTTCTTAAAAATCTGATTTCCAATCAGAATCAATTTGGTATAATTCAGCTTCTACCATTCTGTTACGCACATGAGAATAACTCACTCGTATTATTAGTAGAGACTGCGCCACAATAATGGAGGAGCCTACATCCAACCTCAACTCACCGTGGTAGGAGCACCTAGAGGCATCTATTTTGACTACTCGGGATACTGGAAGAACTCACGTTCCATGAAGCTGATTACTGATTAGAAAGATAAAGTGAGAATACTTTATTTCTTATCCGGTGCATATGCATATTATGCATTATGTGTTATTATCTGGCTAATCGAGCTGATCACTCAATAGTTCACAATAAAAGACAATTGGTATATTGGCATTGCGATCACATATATGAACTTAGTCTACTAGGACAAAGAGATCGAAGACTATCTACTGGTGGAGTGAGGACACCCTTAGATGAAATAGATGTCAGGAGTTCTCTGAGTTCAAGTGGGGTAATTATTCAGGATCAAAAAGTGTTCACACTTCCTTTGATGAAGCTGAGATCTTAGAAAGATACATGACTGTTAGGAAACCGGAAGTAGCGAGAATTTAGTATAAGTATTAAGGGCTATTCCCCAGAGTTTGAGAAAATCAAGCAATGGAGAAGAGACCTTAACAATATAATAAGTTATTAAGTTTAAAATTTTTGAGAACTTTTATTTTATTACTTTACCTTTATCGAACCATCATTACCTGAGCCTTCCTGACTTCCCTCTATTATCTCAAATACGATAGAGCCTAACTTTCTCTATTCATTTGAGTTAGTTACCCCGTAACACATTTCATTCGCAAGGTATTTACGATTGTTGAAATCTGTGATGAATTATATCGCCAAGTATATTTATTAAAATCTGTCACCTCTCATAGTACTCTTATTAGATGAGTAATTTTGGCATTTAAGAATGATACGATGAATGATTGCAATGATATGCTTCTTGACTGAATGCCTGGTGTAGAGCATCGCGTTGAGGTAATCAATTCTCTTCAATACAGCAATGATACCAATCAAGCAGAACACTATACTGTGGAATATTTGCAGAGTATTAATTTAGCATCTCTTCCACCTTCATGTCTCAGACTTTGTATTGGATTTCCCCTGATTTTGATTAGAAATCTAAGTCCAAAATAGGAAATGTGCAATAGAACAAGATTGAGATTATTAGGCATTAGCCAAAACATTCTCCAAGTAGCGATTCTAGAGGGTAAGTGGGATGTTGAAATCCGCCTGCTACATCAGCAAAAAAAAAATGTCTTTTGTACTCCACGGTGAGCCATGTCGTTGAGTTTTACGTTTTGGCTAATCCCAAGTGACCTTGATTAATCATGATGCTTCCGATTGTGTCTCCTAATAATCAGATACAAATCTTAAGTTTAGCAAAATATGAGCTATTTTTATCAATATCTCATAGACATTTTACATTACAAAGTTGTATGTTATGAACTCAAATTTCTCAACTTCGGTATGTAAAAGGTCCATGAGTTCTTAATAAAAATTGCTCATATTTTGCAGAAAACAGAATTAATATCATCTTCTTTAGTCAAACTAACGGGATTTTTAATATCAAGATCATAGGACTCACGATGCACTAAAACGTAAAACTCAACGACATGAGGCACAGGGGGCAGGCTGTTTTTTTGCTGATGTACCAAGAATCAAGCTTACAACCAGTGATGAGAATCTGACCTTCATTCTTGAATGTAAGCAGTTTTCTGTTCGTGTTTGCTTTTCCATGACAGTAAATAAGTTACAAAGGCAGTCCTTGGAGAAGGTTGGTGTAGATCTCCATACTAATGCCTTCACAGATAGTCAACTCTATTTGCACTTTCTTGAGTGGCCTCACTGGATGGACTTACACTATTGCCATCAATTAACACTCCGACTATTACAGAAAACTTCGTATTCCCTGAACTGCTTTTACAGAGCAGCTGAGGACAGGATACTAGCCATTAGGACTTCAGGCCGGATTCACTATTATATCTTGCCTATATATTATATACTGAATCAAGAAACTAGATCCAGTACAGCTTGCTGTTAATGGTACATCTATTTTTTCCTGTATATATTTTAGTTTTATTTACATATTTACTATTTTAATCCTCTATATTCATCTACTCTTTTATTATATTATTCAATGACAATCACGGTAATAAGACCTGTAGGGGCGAGAGGGCTGCTAGTTTCATATATACGGATAATACATGCGAGATTTGGATACTGATCGGAGGAAGAATTGATAAAGGTAATCGCTGCTTAAACACGTACTTCGATATCGTCATAGAACTCGACATGTTCATTTGAAAGAATAAAAGATCTGGTTAGTGCCAATATTCACACAGATAATTTAATAATTCAGTAATTAGTTGATAATTGAAGCCTCTGTATTTTCCTATATCTTTTTTCCACTATAAAATTCTTTTATTATCTACCAAGACATAATTACTAATGATATATACATAGAAAACTAGCCACAAAGTAAAGTTGAGCCATAGTAATGTTGAGCCACAAAGTAATGTTGAGCTACAAAGTAATGTTGAGCCACCAAGTAATGCTGAGCCGCAATGTCACATTGAGCTGGCAGGTACTCTGTAGAAGTGCCCCAAGTTGTGAGCCAGTGAACATCCGGGGGTTGCGGCTGCACGCTGAAATCTTGGCACTAGTATAGGACTAACCGCACATCCTACATAAAGAAGGGCACAAAGTCCCACTCAACTAGCCAAGAAATAATCTATGGTCTCAATGAGCTAGTAAGATAAACTTGACAACCAAGCAAGTACAGGCAGAATGCAATAAGCAAACCCTTTTCAGACATCTCTAATACAAGAAATTCTTCATAGTCTAATGAAATCAATCCAGCAGCATCAGCAAAAAAAAAATCTGTCTTTTGTGCTCCACGGTAAGCCGTGTCGTTGAGTTTTATGTTTTGGCTAATCGCGAGTGACCCTGGTTAATCATGATGCTTCTGATTGTATCCCCTAATGATCAGATACAAATCTTAATTTTAGCAAAATATGAGCTATTTTTATCAATATCTCATAGACATTTTACATTACAAAGTTGTATGTTATGAACTCTAATTTCTCAACTTCGGTATGTAAAAGGTCCGTGAGTTCTTAATAAAAATTGCTCATATTTTGCAGGAAGCAGAATTAATATCACCTTCTTTAGTCAAACTAACGGGATTTTTAATATCGGGATCATAGGACTCACGATGTGCCAAAACGTAAAACTCAACGACATGAGGCACAGGGGGCAGGCTGTTTTTTTGCTGATGAGCCCCTCTGCTATAGAGCCAACCGTATATCCTCCTATCTCATGGGCCATCTGAAACAGTCAAAAATTGTTCCAGGCGCACTCAGAATTGTGATTCGCTGCAAATTATTAGTTGTCTAGCTGCCAAGTCACTTTGCCGTTCAGAATCTGATCTCTATTACCCTAAATAGCTAGACTTTGATTGATATTGAACATTCAAGCAACTTGGCAACTTGGTGACTAATAATTTACAGCGAATCAGAATTCTGAGTGTGCCTGGATCTATTTTTGACTGTTGAAGACTGCCCAAGGGATAAGAAAAGGCAGGCAGAACAGAAAACACCACTTGGAAACAACAAAAACAAAAAATATAAATTGATTAGATAACACTTCTCAGTCATCCCTGACCCAGTCTCATAAAGCAGGGGGTCCCAAGTAACCTGTTCCTTGTTGAAGTGCCAAGGTCACTTCTTCTAGTGTTTAAGGGGATAACAGTCTGGGCCGGATGTTTCCCATTTCCTGTAGAGGCCAGAAGGTCAAGCGGTGAGCAACCGGAGGCAGTGCAATACCAACTGCATTTCGCCGGTAGATCCAGCTGTGATAGTGATACTTTTTGACCAATCGGGGGGAAGTTGACCAGAAGGAGAAAGTAGTAACCCCACGTGGCTATGTTGGTGAGAGTGCCACCAAGGAAGGGAGGTATATTTGTTAGCAGTAGGGTGCCAGCTAGGTGTTCTTTATCTCAAAGGACACCATTCCTGCACACTTATGAAGCTCCAAGTTCAGTAGCCAGGCGGGATTGTGAGATTAGGTCATGGTGTTTTACCCCGCTTTCCGCCTTCCGCCTTCCGAAATAGGATGGTGAAGGCAGGGTCAGGAAAATTGTGCAGACGGAGCTTGAGTAAGTTCAGCAGAAACTTGTCAGCTTTACATACAGTAGCTTTCATAGACGTGTGTCATCGCATTCGGCTGCTGCCCTCAGCCTCGCTACGTGCTTCGAAAGATCCCTCCCAGCTTACAGCATCTCATTCCCGACTGCGCGGCTCTATCTTGGATGCCAAGAGATTACCAATATCCGTGACCCCTGTCCCAATCCCTGGCTTTGCACTGAATCTCATCTCGGTTGACATGTACAACTCCATTCCAAAAGTTCTCGCACCCTGACAGGTACTGTGACATGAAGGGCCATAATACATTGGTATAAAAATTTGTCACGGTACCGGCCGGGGTGCGAGAACTTTTGGAACGAGGTTGTATTATACTCAGGGGTGCACGAAAGTGAATATTTGTGGCGCTGGCTGGCAAAGAAATGATAGGACCAGTCAGGTAAGTCTACGCCTAACTGGTCCTGTCACCTTTTACCAGCCGGCGCCACAAAATATCAATCACTTTCGTGCACCCCCGAGCACTAGTACTTGTAGGTACATGGCAAAATGTCTGTGCCTATCTGAGCGCCCTTCAAAATATACCCCTTGTTATCGGGAACTTCTTGAGTGGGACGAGTATCATGGTGTAACTTTCAGGTCGGGGTATCATAACACGGTCCCTCACTGCCACCCCCGAATCACCAACCATGCATAAAGCTCGCAGCCACCTCTGTCGTGACGATGCGCCAGGCTGCCTGTGATGGATGACTGGAATAATTTCAAGTTCCCAGTAATTAACGAAGCCCCCACTCCACTACCACACCAAACGCGCAAGTGGAGTTCTCGACTCTCGAATGGGACTCAGCTTCCTTTTGTCAATGGCCTACCAAGCAACCGATCCTGTGGACAGGGGGTCAAGAACTTTTGGTTCGCCATGTGGGGGAGGCTGACCAGTATTATACCGTACGGTAGTTTGAGGTCATTTATTGATCGGGAACCTCATGGTAGAATAGATATTGTATCGTAATGTATATTGGTACTAACAAAGTCTATCAGTATGGCAGCGGCATTCATATTTGCTATGGATCATTCGAACACGCAACGCATCTTAGTCTAATAACCCGCTAAACCAACTACAGTACATTATCTGCGATCTGGCTATTTTAGGCAGCGTAACCCAAAATAAATGTCAAAAGAATGAATAGCGTTTTTCAGACAGGGCATAGCTTTGGGAGGATGAGCATGCTGAATCTCATTAACAGTTATTTATTATTTTGTTACGGTGGAAAATAGGTGGGGGTACCTTTATGATACCCGTCTTGGCAAAAACATAACCGTGCCAAGGTTGTAGGTCCGCCACAACCCCTGCTTTCTCGTCAACTCGCAACCATGGGCACTCTCAAAAGAGTGCCTCACAGCTCAACGCAAGTAACAGCTCAACGCAAGTTTCCCGCAAAATCTAAACCAAAGTGCTACTGTACGAAAATAAAAGTTGTAAAAGAGATGAAAAAAAATGGAAGACTTATTTTTAAACACTTAAAACAGTGTGTGAGAAAGCTAGAACGATGTTTAAAGCATTAGAGAATGTTGGTTGTGGTTCGTACTCGTGCCAAGGTGGTGGTTGCACCACAATTGCTCGTTTACTCACAACTGTGGGCACTCTACAGAGTGCCTGACAGCTCAACGCAAATTTACAGCTTAACGCAAACTTGTGGCTTACCATAGTGACTTTGTGGCTCAAGATCACTTTGTGGCTCAACACAGCTTGGTGGCTTAGAATAACTTTATAACAAAATATATGAGTTGTAGTGGAAACTGGCAGATTTAAGAAAAGTATTTTAGTTTACATTGATTTAAATAACCTCAATTCTTTTGCTTGGAAGCTTTCTTCTTCTCTGCTAGCTTTTTACACTTGGGGTTGCATGGCTGGATGGGGTTGTAGTGTTTCGCTATTGTGCTAGCTACAAACTTGCGTTGAGCTGTAAATTTGCGTTGAGCTGTCAGGCACTCTGTAGAGTGCCCACGGTTGCATGTAAACGAGCAATTGTGGGTTGTGGTGCAACCACAACCTTGGCACGAGTAATTCTTCAATTCACATACAAATTGAAACTTGCGTTGAGCTGTGAGGCACTCTCTTGAGATGGCCCATGGTCGCGAGTTGACGAGCAAGCAGGGGTTGTGGCGGAGCCACAACCTTGGCACGGTGAATAGCCTGTTCCCCTCCTTTTTCGCTGTCGCTGATAGTCGGCGAAAGCTAGTGGGACACGCCGGCTTTTTTGTTTTGTCTCTAAGAGAGGCTTACGTAATAGTAGTTTTCACCCACAAACCGAGTGCCGGGCACCGGTATAGTTCCGGACGTCTGAAACCGACCCTCTTGTTCACTTTTTCATGAATTTGAACAGGGTTGTTAATGCAATAAAAATGCAATTCCTTGGCATTCCTTGGCATTCCTTGGCGGGTCATGCTTTTTTTGATTTGATGTTTACATAAAACCTTGGCGTCCATCACAGAATATCACTCGAATTACCTATCTGGGCATAATCTTGGCTGTTCACTTTCTTTTCCGCTCATACAAAATTTTCCCTTCTTTCTATCTACCGCCTACCCTCACCATGCACTTAATTAATAAAATAAATCCATAGCTCTATTCTCATACCCTTCCTCCTCATTTCTATGGTCTTATTTTCTTCATTACATCAATCCTGTGTTGTTGTTGTTCAGGTGTTGTTCTCTTCTTTTATCGTTACTTTGAGGGTCGGTTTCACGCGTCCGGAACTGTAGGTCACGCAACCTTCGATTCTGAAGGTTCTTCCATGCTGGAGGCCAAGAGAATGTTCAAAGGGAAGCTCTGACCCTACTCCTATCTCCTGGAAAAACAAAAGAGAAACACTAAATTGCCCATCACAATCGTTAGCAAATCTGAACATAAGCTCACGTCACCTGCTTAGCACTCGGTTGGGTGAAAACTACTATTACGTAAGCCTCTCTTTAAAGCTAAGTCTGCCTTGTCGCAGTGCCTTGACATTTGACGAAAAAGTTGCTGTGAAGATTGAACGCACCATCATGGTGAATCCTCCTGTCGGGGCAGGCTGAGTGCATAGGCATCAACTACGAGTCCGTTCCTGATCTCGGTTAGGTTCAGGACAAAAAAAAGCCGGCGTGTCCCACTTGCTTTCGCGTCCCACTTGCTTTCGCCGACTGTGAGCGACGGCGAAATAGGAGGGGAACTGGCTATTACTTGTGGTGAGCAAAACAATCCGGTCGCCAGAAGTCTCTTTACACAGAAAATTTGCAGCACTACTACTTCTTGGCAACCGGATTATTTTGCTCACCACAAGTACCACAACAAGGTTTCGCGGGGCGGTGGACGGCGGGATGTTTACTCATGGTCTCCCTGTCTTTTCATGCTCCGAACAGGGCAAAATATTGCAGGATTACTTGAGACCTGCTGATACTTTTCTGAATTTTCCCTCGAACTCTTTAAGGGATTCTTAGCGCAACCAATTATCCCAAGCACACAGTATGATAACTTAAACTTGTTCAATACTGCCAGCGGCTGAGAAGAATACCGCCCACAGCAAGAACAAAAATCGGAAAACGTTGAAAGAGCTTTAAGGTTCGGATAGGAGCGTTCAGTGAGACCTGTCCAGTTGAGTAAGTGAGTTTTGAACAATTCATTTCCACATTTTCCGATTTGTATTTATCGTAGGCTGTAGCATCGAAAAGGTGGAGCCTTTGCACAGGATCACCTTGCTTTTGGTCCACTATAAAACTGTGAAGAAATTTTTAAAAATGGAGCAAAAACCCAAGAAATGAGCATGGCGATTTTTATGTTATTAAAAATAATTTACCGAGAGAAAAGGCTTTTGTTTGTTGGTCTGCTCTTGCTTGAAAGTGGTCTGTTTGGAGAACTACTCTAGCTTGAAAGATGTTGTGAGGCACGGTAGCGAGCACTCGGTTAGGGGTGCTTGGTGAATTTTTTACGTGTAACGCTGCAGAATTTATCCAATCGTTTCTGCGCACGATATCACAAATGACTGAATTGTTACACTTGTATGGGTTGGAGGTGACCCCACTTTCCTCAGCTCTGAGATCCTCTATCCGCAGCCTCCTCCGCTCTTCAATCTTTACTACTTCTCTACCACATTCCGTATCGAACGACATGAATCGGTCAACTCATCTCCAACCCGCTGCTACAGGCACGGGCCACAACAATAGCTTCAACGTGACAAATAGCCACAACACCACATATGCGGATGAAAATGCTCAGATCCTAGAGTGGTTATCGCCGCTAGAACCTTGTCTACGCCACCAAGATGTGTGCACCCAACGCCTGGATGGTGTAGGGGATTGGCTTTTACGAAAAGACGATTTTATCAATTGGCGTGATGGCGAGGATGGATCTACTATGGGTACTCTCTTTTGCTCGGGCGCTCCGGGGGCTGGGAAAACATATCTCAGGTAGGAGAACACAGCGGTAATCTATGTACAAAGTATAGGCAAATGTTAACTGATGCAATCAGCTCCCTAGTGATTGACGAGCTATGCGAACGAGTTGTGGACCGGAAAATTGCAGTTGCATGCTTTTACTGCGACTTTCAGAGCCAAAAGATGCAAACTCCCGAGAACGTGTTGGGTGCCCTCATCAAGCAAATTGTGTGTGGGTCAGGCGCGATCCCTACCGAGATCAACTCGGCATTCCAGAAAGCCAAGGGTCAAGTTGGGGGTCGGGGTCTCCGAGTTCCTGAGGCGCTTGAGCTCCTAAGGGCCGCCCTTGCACCGTTGGACCGGGCATTCATCTGTATTGATGCCTTGGATGAGCTCCCTGAAAAGTATCTACCCGAACTCCTACGCTCGTTGCGCACTATTTCCCAGTGGCTTCCGGGAACCCGTTTTTTCTTCACAGGCCGACCGCATGTTGAGGTGGAGATTAAGAAATATTTCCCTGGGGGTGCACGGTTTTTGCAGGTGAAGCCAACTAAAGAAGATATTATGAGATATGTGGAGACGATGTTGGATGACGATTCTATCCCTGGGGCAATGAATGCCGATCTTCAGGCGGAAATCATGAACCGGGTTTCGGAGGCATTTTCTGATGTGTATGTAACGGCAAGTTTCCGCTCCAGTCTTGTGAATTCGCTAACAGTGGTGCCTAGGTTTCTGCTGGTTTCCCTGAACATGACAGCAATATTGGGTGAGACAACAATCTACCAAAGACGGGAGCAACTCAAGTGGATGACAAACGGCGGCGGTTTGGGCGATGCCTATGGTGTGACTTTAGACAGAATTAATCAAAGCGGGGGCAAGTCGAGACTAGCGATGGCGGCAATAATGTGGATATCTCGATCGGAGCGGCCCATGAGCCCAGAGGAGTTATGCCACGCCCTAGGTGTACAAATAGGGTCCACTGATCCTAACTTAGATAACATCCCTTCAATTGAATCACTACTGGCCTCCTGTCTTGGGCTTGTTATGGTCGATAAGGAAGAATCAATAGTTCGCTTAGTGCACTTCACATTTCGAGAATATCTCAACAGTCGCTCTGAGATGTTTCAGAGTCCATATGCGGTGATGGCTGAGGTTTGCCTCACATACCTTAACTTTGATTGCATCACGGAACTTTCGCCTATTTTGGACGATGCGCCACAAAAATATCCCTTCCTCGAACACGCTTCTAGCTGCTGGGGATACTACGCGAGAAACGAGACCACCGCTTGCGTGAAATCACTTGCCCTTCAGCTCCTGGACGGATTTGATCGCCATATATCAGCAAAGCTTCTTTTGCGTCCGCATGTCTCGAAACTGAGGTGGGGGGTGGGAGAGCTCCCTGAGGGATTTACAGGGCTACACTGCGTGGCATATCTGGGTGTTGGTGAGATTGCTGAGGCTTTACTGGATACGAGAGATTGGGATGTTGATAGGGCTGATTTTGAGGGCTGTACACCGCTGATCTGGGCTTGTAAGAACGGGTGGGAAGGCATTATAAGGCTACTCTTGGAAAATGCGGGGGCAAGTCCAAACACGAAAGATACTATGTGTAACCGAACGCCCCTCTCTTGGGCTGCAGGGCATGGGCAAGAGGGAGCTGTGAAGCTACTTCTAGAGCGGAATGAGATCGATCCGGAATCGCGAGGCAATTCTGGCCGAACACCACTCTCCTACGCAGCTGGACGCGGGAGTGAAGGGATAGTCAAGATACTTCTGGAACGGAGAGAAACTGATCCTGAATCACAAGACAATCACAGCCGAACACCGCTCTCTCATGCGGCTGGATGCGGGAGTGTGGGGACACTGAAGCTGCTTTTGGAGCGGGGAGAGGTTGATCCCGAATCGCGAGACAATTTCTGCCGAACACCATTCTCTCACGCGGCCGGAGGCGGGAGTGAAGAAATAGTTAAACTATTTCTAGAGTGGGGAGAAGTTGACCCCGAATCGCGAGATAATAATGGCAGGACACCACTCTCCCACGCGGCCGGAGGCCGGAGTGCGGGGACGGCGAAGTTGCTTCTGGAACGGGGGGAAGTTGATCCAGAATCACGAGACAATTATGGCAGGACACCACTCTCTCACGCGGCCGGAAGCGGGAGTGCGGGGACACTGGAGTTGTTTCTGGAACGGGGAGAAGTTGATCCAGAATCGCGAGATGATGATGGTAGGACACCACTTTCCCACGCGGCCGGAGGCGGGAATGCAGGGGCCTTGAGGTTGCTTCTAGAGCAGGGAGAGATTGATCCTGAATCGCGAGATAATTCCGGCCGAACCCCATTCTCTCACGCTGCTGGAGGTGGGAGTGAAGACACAGTTAAACTGTTTCTAGAGTGGGGAGGAGTTGATCCTGAATCGCGAGATAATTATGGCAAGACACCACTCTCCCATGCGGCCGGAGGTGGGAGTGCGGGGACAACGAAGCTACTTCTGGAGCGGGGAGAAGTTGATCCCGAATCGCAAGACAATCACGGCCGAACACCGCTCTCTCATGCGGCTGGAGGCGGGAGTGCGGGCACACTGAGGCTACTTCTGGAACGGGGAGAAGTTGATCCAGGATCGCGAGATGATGATGGTAGGACGCCACTCTCCCACGCGGCCGGAGGCAGGAGTACGGGGACACTGAAGTTGCTTCTGGAACGGGGAGAAGTCGACCCCGAATCGCGAGACAATTACGGCCGGACACCACTCTCTCACGCAGCCGGAGGCGGGAGTGCGGGGACACTGAAGTTGCTTCTGGAACGGGGGGAAGTTGATCCAGAATCACGAGACAGTTACGGCCGGACACCACTCTCTCACGCAGCCGGAGGCGGGAGTGCGGAGACACTGAAGTTGCTTCTGGAACGGGGAGAAGTTGATCCCGAATCGCGAGATGATGATGGCAGAACACCACTCTTCTACGCAGACGAATGCGAGAGCGAAGAAGTAGTCAAGATGCTTCTGGAGTGGGGAAAGGTTGATTCCGAATCGCAAGATGATGATGGCAAAACACCACCCTCCTCCGTACCCGAATGCTGGAGTAAAAGGATACCCAAGCTGCTGCTTCTTCTTCTTTTTATTGTTATTATTATTATAACTTGGGCTTTGCTTGGTAATTCCTAGAGAGGCGTTGATATAGAGTAGAGTAGAATTTCTTTTTCTTCATTCTCGGGTACATTTATCATTCTATCCTGGTGTTTTTCTTTTCTTCTCTTTTTTCTTCTTCCTATAGAGAATATCAATTTGTCTCTTTGTGTAGATGCTAGGTCAACATCACGCTAGCGGACCGCACGAACAAGGTAAGGGAATTGTGATTTTGCAATTTGTCTCTGTACTCTCAGGTCCTCTATCATGAACAGTGTGGTGGGGGTGTGAGAGTGGGTGGATGCCGGGAATAATAACTGCATGATGTACTCTTAAGAGTATGAAATTGTATGTCCTGGGTATCGTTAGTTTTCCATAGTGTCAGAAAAAGCGGTCCTTGGCCCGAAGCCATTAGTGGGAGAAGAATTTCTCCCGGAGGCATAAAAAAGTGCTTTTTTTCTGTGCCTTATTTCCTCCCATAGACGGCAGCATCCTTAAGGGCGAGGGGAACCAAGATAACAGGGATTATCAAGGGAGCGCTCACTACAGCGATTGATTTACTCTCTTCTTCTCTCTTTTGTGGGCTAGATGTCTTCCTTTTAGTACACTGTGTAACCTTTCATTTCCGAAAATTGAGATGGCCGAGTAACGGTCTGTGAGTCTATCATAAAAGTATAAAGGAAAGAGTCACGATAACTAAGTTAACTTGTCTACTGAGAGATACTAGATGGGATAAGTTCGTTTTTTGCACACGCAGTACTAGATAGTGGTTGCCCCTATGCTTTTGGGTACTGTATTCCTCGGGCAGGAATGAAATACTCGAAGAGCTCATGATAATGGCCGCCCCTCGCCAACAATCGTGCCTTACCAAGCATCAATAAGTGAAAAGTAGCACAACTTCTTCGTATGAGAAATAATAGAAGTATTTATTCCGTGAGAGGAGCTTTGGGTGAAAGAAATGTAGGAAAAAAAGTGGAAGACATCTGGTGTTGTGGTTGCGGTGGTAATAGGCAGCAGTGAGGTTAACGCGGTAGGCGGCCGTTGTCACGAGCATATCGAGTATTTAATTAGCGCCCGAAAAAGGGAGTACCGGTATTCTAGAGTTCCCCATCGGAGATGAACTTGGCTGCCTAGGTTTGTTAGTTTGGTAGCAAATTTTAAATCCTAAATTATAATAGGCTCCAACAGAGGGCTATTCATCAACTTAAACATACCGGTGTGGAGGGTCTCTCCTAAGCTCCCCCTAGTTGGATGGTGTGTTCGACCGTGCCGTATCCACCCGTGTGATGTGTGGTTGTGGTCTACTGCTATACTCGGGAATAACTCGATGGGTGAATGACCTGAAGGCGGCGTGCCTGATTGGATAGACAAGGAATAGATAGAACTAAAACAATAGAGAATGATAGAGGTACGATAGAAGCGTTGTATATTGGGGTGATCCCCACCAGGGGGCGCATGCTCTGTAAACTGAGATACATCAAGGTGGCTTTTATGCATGAAATCTATGCATGCCAAGGCTAGCTAATGGGGTGTATCTGTAACTTCTGTTGGGTGGAAAACAGTGCTCCGAACTGCTAGACTGCCCCATCAATTCGCCATCGGCTACACCGGTATTCAACTTCTCATTAGGGGGATTTCCCAATCAGCACATGGTCGCTATCGCAAGAGCTCGTTTACCTCACCAAAAAAAAGCCAGCATCTTTCCGAATTTTTATCTCGGGCTATCGCTAGCTATCGCTTAGATGGGACATGAGCCCTCACCTGTGACCTGTTGTCGTGGCGACAAGCTGAAAGATCCCGAATTCTTGATTGCGATATCCCCCTGTTGAATTACTGCTTAGGTTATCCTTTGGAAAGTATTCTGTTTTGACAAACTAACTTCTTTATCGTTAGAGGAATGGGGTGGATTATGCTAAACTCATTAAACTATTATGTCCCATGCTACAAGTACTGCACTACAGCGGTGCACAAAAGTCGGCCGAACTTGCCTGATCAGCTGAAATTATATGTGTGAAACTCGATTATGCAAAAGTCTGCCGAACTCTTAGTGGCTAGAGCAATGGTCGCTCTCGGAGTAGTCGAGAAGAGGCTTTGGAGCCAGTAAGATTAAACTCGCGAGACTGACTTTTGACACACGGGTGTCATTTCACTTGACTGCCGCCCTCTCTGCGTGCTCCGGAAGACCCATCCATAGGATGGTCAGCAGGGATGGATGAGGCTGCAATATCATTTCGGTTGCAACGGCGTTACACAGCAGCAACACCCATGCAGACTAACCACAGCGGGAGACCAATCACCGCTCCATCTGATCATGCCCTTGGGAGACTGCGGCTCTGTCCAGCACGCCAAGAGATTGCCCACATCCCTTAAACTGTTTTCAAGCACTCGGGCTAAGTGCGGGTACAGCTAGTAGTGGAACTGATCGGCGGTGAATTAACTACGGAGAGCAAAGTCAAGAATAATTGGGACAACTATGATGTAAGTATCATATGATGAACATGAAGGGTGGTACTGGTATCCCGTTCACTGCTGACTTAGCTTATTCGGGTAATCGTGATATGAAATACTTGGTGTTTTGGAGGTGGTGTAGTGCTCAGGATAGTGCTAAAAGAGTACTGGTCAGCATGGTCATGATAGAAACCAGGTTGCCTGCGTAGATATGCTCCCAACTATGGTACAAGTACGAGTACCTCAGCTCATTTTTATTTATCTTGGTGGGTTGTCTATCGTTACCTCTCCTGTCCTTTCTACCCTATTAGTGCAACGCTAAAAGTGAGTGAAATTCGGGACAGGCAAAGGGATGGGATAGGTAAACGGGCCCTAAAAGGGTTGTTGTTTGATGGTTGGCTGTTGCATAACAGCAGAGAGCTCCACCTGAAAAGATGTTTGGGGTATTCAACACTCGGCTAGGGGTGCTCGTTTTCACTTTTTGTGTGTGTAACACTGCAGAATTCGTCCAATTGTTTCTGCGCACGATATCACAAACGACTGAATTGTTACACTTGTATTGGGGGGCTGTGATACAGTATGACCCCGCTTTCCTCAGCTCTTCAATCTTTCATCCACAATCTCCTCCGCTCTTCAATCTTTACCATCTCTCTACTACATTCCCTATCAAACATGAATCCGTCAACCCATCTCCAACCCACTGATACTGGCACAGGCCACAAAAACAGTTTTAACGTGACCAATAGCAACAACACCAACTACAATACGATATATGTGGACGAAAATCCGCAGATCTCGGAGTGGTTATCGCCGCTGGAGCCTCGCCTACGCCACCAGGATGTGCGCACCCGACGCCTAGATGGTGTAGGGGATTGGTTTTTACGAGAAGACGATTTTATCAATTGGCGTGATGGCGAAGATGGATCTACTATGGGTACTCTGATTTGCTCGGGTGCTCCGGGGGCCGGGAAAACATGTCTCACGTAAGAGGGCATGGTAATCTTTGTACAAAGTGTAGACAAATGCTAACCCACCGAATCAGTTCCCTAGTGATAGACGACCTGTGCGATAGAGCTATGGATCAAAAGATTGCAGTTGCATGCTTTTACTGCGACTTCCAGAGCCAAAAGATGCAAACTCCCGAGAATGTGTTGGGTGCCCTGGTCAAGCAAATTGTGCGTGGGTCTGGCACGATCCCTACCGAAATCAACTCGGCATTCCAGAAGGCAAAGGGTCAGATTGGAGGCCGGGGCCTCCGAGTTCCTGAGGCGCTTGAGCTCCTAAGGGCCGCCCTTACACCGTTGAATAGGGCTTTCATCTGCATTGACGCCTTGGATGAGCTCCTTGAAAAGTATCTACCACAACTGCTACGCTCATTGCATACTATTTCCCAGTCGCTTCCGGCGATCCGTTTTTTCTTCACAGGCCGGCTCCATATTGAGGTCGAGATTAAGAAGTATTTTCCCGGGGGGGCGCGGTTTTTGCAGGTGAAGCCAACTAAAGAAGACATTATGAAATATGTGGAGACGATGTTGGATGACGATTCTATCGCTGGGGCAATGAATGCCGATCTTCGGGCGGAAATCACGAATCGGATTTCGGAAACCATTTCCGATGTGTATGTAGCCACAATGTTCTGCTTCAGTCTTATACGTTCGCTAACAGTGACTCCTAGATTTCTGCTAGTTTCCCTGAACATTGCGGCAATATTAGATGAGACAACCATCTACTCAAGGCGCGAGCAACTTAAGCGAATGACTAACGGCGGCGATTTGGGCGACGTCTATGGTGTGACATTAAACAGAATTAATCAAAGCGGGGGCAAGTCGAGACTCGCGATGGCGGCATTAATGTGGATATCTCGATCGGAGCGGCCCATGAGCCCAGAGGAGCTATGTCAGGCCCTAGGCGTACAAATAGGGACCACTGATCCTAACCCTGAAAACGTCCCTTCCATTGAGTCACTACTAGCCTCCTGTCTTGGGCTTGTTACAGTAGATGAAGAAGAGTCGACAGTTCGTTTAGTGCACTTCACACTCCAAGAATACCTCGACAGCCGCTTCGAGATGTTTCAGAACCCCTATGGGGTGATGGCCGAGGTTTGCCTGACATTCCTTAACTTTGATTGTATCATGAAACTTTCGCCCATTTTGGACTATGCCCCACAAGAATATCCCTTCCTCGAACACGCTTCAAGCTACTGGGGACACTACGCAAGAAATCAAACCACTGCGTCCGTGAAATCACTTGCTCTTCAGCTCCTAGACGAATTTGATAGTCATATATCAGCGAAGCTTCTTTTGTGTTCGCATGTCGATAAGCTGAGGCCGGGGGAGAGTCCTAACGGATTTACGGGGCTACATTGCGTGGCATATACGGGTATTGATGAGATTGCAGAAGCTTTATTGGATAGGAGGGTTTGGGATGTTGATAAGACTGATTGTGAGGGCTGTACACCACTGATCTGGGCTTGTAAGAACGGGTGGGAAGGCATTATAAGGCTACTCTTGGAAAAGGCGGGGGCTAGTCTCAACTTGAAAGACACAAAGTACGCCAAAACACCTTTTTCTTGGGCTGCAGAGTATGGACAGGAGGGAGCGGTGAAGCTACTTCTAGAGCGGGAGGAGGTCGATCCGGAATCGAGAGCTAATTCCGGCCGAACACCACTCTCCTACGCAGCAGAACGCGGGAGTGAAGGGATAGCCAAGATGCTTCTGGGACGAGGAGAGGTTGATTCCGAATCGCGAGATGACGGTGGCAGAACACCCCTCTCCTATGCGGCCAAATGCGGGAGTGATGCAGGAGTCAAGCAGCTTCTAGAACGGGAAGAGGTTGATCCCGAATCGCGAGATAATGACCGCCGAACACAGCTCTTCTACGCAGTCGAGAGTCGGAATGAGGGTATACTGAAGCTGCTTCTGGAACGGGAAGGGGTCAATCCCGAATCGCGAGATAATTCTGGCCGAACACTGCTTTCCCGTGCGGCCAGCACATACCAGGGCGAGGGGATAGTCAAGCTACTTTTGGAACGAAAGGAGGTTGATCCCGAATCGCGAGATGATTCTGGCCGAACACCGCTTTCACATGCGGCCAGAGCAAACCAGGGCGAGGGGATAGTCAAGCTACTTTTGAAACGAGAGGAGGTCGATCCCGAATCGCGAGATGATTCTGGCCGAACACCGCTTTCCTATGCAGCCGGCATATGCTGGGGCGAGGGAGTAGTGAAGCTACTTTTGGAACGAGAGGAGGTTGATCCCGAATCGCGAGATGATTCTGGCCGAACACCGCTTTCACATGCGGCCAGAGCAAACCAGGGCGAGGGGATAGTCAAGCTACTTTTGAAACGAGAGGAGGTCGATCCCGAATCGCGAGATGATTCTGGCCGAACACCGCTTTCCTATGCAGCCGGCATATGCTGGGGCGGGGGAGTGGTGAAGCTGCTTTTGGAGCGAGAGGAGGTTGATCCCGAATCGCGAGATAATTCTGGCCGAACACCGCTTTCACATGCGGCCAGCACATACCAGAGCCAGGGGATAGTCGAGCTACTTTTGGAACGAGAGGAGGTTAATCCCGAATCGCGAGATGATTCTGGCCGAACACCGCTTTCCCGTGCGGCCGGCATACACTGGGGCGAAGGCGTAGTCAAGCTACTTTTGGAACGAAAGGAGGTTGATCCCGAATCCCGAGATAATTCTGGCCGAACACCGCTTTCCCATGCGGCCAGAACAAACCAGGGCGAGGGGATAGTCAAGCTACTTTTGAAACGAGAGGAGGTTAATCCCGAATCGCGAGATGATTCTGGCCGAACACCGCTTTCCCATGCGGCCGGCATATGCTGGGGCGAGGGAGTAGTGAAGCTACTTTTGGAACGAGAGGAGGTTGATCCCGAATCCCGAGATAATTCTGGCCGAACACCGCTTTCACATGCGGCCAGCACATACCAGAGCCAGGGGATAGTCGAGCTACTTCTGGAACGAGAGGAGGTTAATCCCGAATCGCGAGATGATTCTGGTCGAACACCGCTTTCCCATGCGGCTGGCATACACTGGGGCGAGGGAGTAGTGAAGCTACTTTTGGAACGAGAGGAGGTTGATCCCGAATCGCGAGATAATTCTAGTCGAACGCCCCTGTCCCATGCAGTCCGCGTATATCGGGGCGAGGGGGTAGTCAAACTGCTTTTGGAGCGAGAGGAAGCTAATCCCGAATCGCGTAATGATTCTGGCCGAACACCGCTTTCCCATGCGACCAGCGCGTACCAAGGCGCAGTGCTCGCAACGGGGCAGTCCGTCCGTCCGGTCATTTTGTCCACCTGCCCGGCAAGTGAGAATGTAGGACCAGGACGGACGACATTGTTTCGTCCCCAGCTGTCCCCCGCCGTCCCCCGCCGTCCCCCGCCGTTGCCCGTCGTCCCCCGTCTTCCGCCGCTTCCCGTTGTTCCCCGCCGTTTTCCGCCGTCCCACGCCGTCCCGCACCGTCCCCTGCTGTCCTCCACCACCCCCGGCAGTCCTCTCCCTGAAATTGTCTCACATCCTGGGGCTCGTCGTCCTTAATAATGACGGCCGTCCTGTGAGTTCACGGACGAGGATGGACTACGTTGTGCCGTCCCGTCTCCTCCGGGGCTCTTGGCAGTCCCCCCGCAGGGCCCTGGACGGTTGAGAAAACTGCCAAGGCGAGGGGATAGTCGAGCTACTTTTGGTACGAAAGGAGGTTAATCCCGAATAGCGAGATAATTCTGGCCGAACACCACTCTCCTTCGCGTCCGAGAGCAGGAGTCAGGCTGTGCTGAAGCTGCTTCTGGAACGGGAAGAGGTTAATCCCGAATTGTGAGATAATTCTGGTCGAACACCACTCTCCTACGCAGCCGAATGCTGGAGTGAAGGGATAGTCAAGCTGTTTCTGGAGTGGGGAGAGGTTGATTCCGAATCGCGAGATGATGGTGATGACAAAACACTACCCTAGGCAGCCAAAGACGGGAGTAAAGGGATACTCAATCTGCTGCTGCTTCTTCTTTTTATTATTATTGTTATTATTACTATAGCTTGGGATTTGCTTCGTAATTCCTAGTGATGTGTTGATATAGAGTAGGGCAGAATTCATTTCTATTCATTCTTATACAGTAGTACATTTATCATTCTATTGCGGTGTTTTTCTTTTCTCCTCTTTTCTTCTTCTTCCTATATAGAAAATCCATTTGTCTCTTTGTGTAGATGTTAGGTCAACATCACGCTGGGGGACCGCACGAACCACATAAGAGAATTGTGATCTTGCACTTTGTCTCTGCACTCTCGGGTGCTCTATCATGAGCAGTGTAGTGGGGGTGTGAGTGAGTGGGTAGATGCCGGGAATAGTAACTGCATGATGTACGCTTAAGAGTATAAAATTGTATGTCCTGGGTATCGCTAGTTTTTCTATAGTGTCAGAAAAAGCAACCCTTTGTCTGGAACCCTTAGTGGGAGAAGAATCTCTCCCTGAGGCATAAAAAGGTGTTTTTTCCTGTGCCTTATTTCCTCCCATAGACGGCAGCCTCTTCAAGGGCGAGGAGGTGAACCAAGATAACAGGCATTATCAAGGGAACGATCACCGCACCGATTGATTTACGCCCTTCTTCTCTCCTTTGCGGGCTAGACACCCTCCTTTTAGTACAATTTGTAACCTTTCCGTTCGATAAATTAGGATGGCCGAGTGACGGTCTGTGAATGTATCATAAAAGGATACAGGAGGGGGTCGTGATAACTACTGTAAGTTAACTTGTCTACTGTACTTAGAGAAAATAGATTTAATAAGTTCGTTTTTTGCCCACGCAGTGCTAGATAGATGTCACCCCTATGTTTTTGGATGCAGTAGTTCTCGGGCAGAAATTGAAATGCTCGAAGAGCTCATGATAACGGCCGTCCCTCAGTCAACAATCGTGGATTATCAAGCATCAATCAGTGAAAAGTAGCACAACTTCTCCGGATGAGAAATAATAAAAATATTTATTCTTCAAGACGACCTTTGGGGGAAAAAAATGCAGGAAAACATGGAAGAAATTTGGTGTTGTGGTTGTGGTGGTAATAGGCAGCAGTAAGGTTGGCGAGGTAGGCGGCTGTTGTCACGAGCATTTCGAGTATTTAATTTGCGCCCGAAAACGGGTGTATTCTAGAGCTCCTCACCAGAGATGAACTCGGTTGCCTAGGTTTGTTAGTTTTGTAGCAAATTTTAAACCCTAAATTATCATAGGCTCCAACAGAGGGCTATTCATCAACCTAAACATATTCAACTGCTCGTTATGGGGATTTCGCAATCAGGAATTCGGGATCGCTATCGTTGTGACGGGCTTGTTTACTGTGTGACAATAGGCTAATTGGAAGAAATGGGATTCCGCAAATATTACGAAAAGTTGGGATAAAGGTTTGTTCACTGGTGCGGTTTGTTAGTGTTTTAGCACACGGTCGCCATCGCAAGGGCTTGTTTACCTCGCCAAAAAAAAGTCGGTATCTTTCCGCTTAGATAGCAGAATTTTTATCTCTGGCTATCGCTAGCTATCGCTTAGATGGGACATGAGCCCTAACTTATGACCTGTTGTAGTGGCGACAAGCTGAAAGATCCTGAATTCTTGATTGCGATATCCCTCTATTGAATTACTGCTTAGGTTATCCATTGGAGGGTATTCTGTTCTGACAAACTCGCTTCTTTATGGTTAGAGGAATGGATTATGCTAAACTCCCTAAACTATTATGTCCTATGGTACTGCGCTACAGCGATGCACAAAAGTAGGCCGAACTTGCCTGATTAGCTAAAACTATATGTGTAAAACAAACTTGTTTATGTAAAAAGTCTGCCAAACTCTTGGTGGCTGGAGCAAAGGTTCTCTAAGTAGTCGAGAGGAGGATTTGGAGCTAGTAAGAGGAAACTCGCAAGACTGACCTTTGATACACGGGTGTCATTTCACTTGGCTGTGGCCCTCAGCTCGCTGCGTGCTTCGGAAGATCCCTCCATAAGATGGTCAGCTGGGATGGATGAGGCTGCAATATCGTTTCGGATGCAACGGCATTACACCCCAGAAGCACCCATGAAGACTAACCACAGTGGGAGACCAATCACCACTCCATCAGATCATGCTCAGCACGCCAAGAGATTGCCCACATCCATGATCCCTGTCCCAAGTCAAGGCTCTCACTCGCTCTCCTTTTGGTTGATAGAAGCTTATCGATAGCTGACACAGCTCTTTCCTGCCATCCCCGAATCACTAATTAGCTGCAGTCAACTGTGTTGTGCCGGCACCTGAGTCTTCTTGCACCGGTAACGGATTGCTAGAATACCGTGACATGAAATAGTGGTCGTGTTCACAAACGTCGGGACATTACGAGTTACGCATTCAGTGAGCACGGGCCAATTGAGTAACCATGATTTGAATAATTTATTTCCACATTTTCCGATTTCCCTTTATCGTAGGCTATGGGGTATGATATTGTACCGTCGAAAAATGGGAACCTTTGCCCAGAATCGCTTTCCCTTAGGCCCACAATAAAACTAAGAGTAAAAACAGGAGATATGATGGTGGTGATTTTTTATATTATTAGGTTTTTTACTAACAGAAAAGGTTTCCGTTTGTTGGTCTTCCCTTGCATAAAAGTGGTCTGCTTGGGAGGCTGCTCTATCCTGGGAGATGTTATGAGGTATTCAGCGCTCGGTTAGAGGTCCTTGTTGAAATTTTTGTGTGTGCAACACTGCAGAATTCATCCAATCGTTTCTACACATGATATCATAAACGACTAAATTGTTACACTTGTATGGGTGGGAGTGTGGTACTGAACATTATGACCCCGCTTTCCTTAACTCTGAGATCTTCTATCCACGACCTCCTCCACTCTTGAACCTTGACAGCCTCTCTACCACATTCTATATCAGACAACATGAATCCGTCAACTCATCTCCAACCCACTGCTACTGGTACGGGCCACAATAATAGCTTTAACGTTACAAATAGCTACAACACCACATATGTGGATGAAAATGCTGAGATCCTAGAGTGGTTATCGCCGCTAGAACCTCGCCTACGCCATCAGGATGTGCGCACTCGACGGCTGGATGGTATAGGGGATTGGTTCTTACGAAAAGACGATTTTATCAATTGGCGTGATGGCGAGGATGGATCTACCATGAATAGTCTCTTTTGCTCGGGTGCTCCGGGGGCTGGGAAAACATACCTCACGTGGGAAAAGCTACCATAATCTATGTACAAAGTATAGGCAAATGCTGACTGACGGAATCAGATCCCTAGTGATTGACGAGCTATGCGAACGAGTTGTTGACCGGAAAATTACAGTTGCATGCTTTTACTGCGACTTCCAGAGCCAAAAGATGCAAACTCCGGAGAACGTGTTGGGTGCCCTCATCAAGCAAATTGTGCGTGGGTCAGGCTCGATCCCTACCGAGGTCAACTCGGCATTCCAGAAAGCAAAAGGACAAGTTGGAGGCCGGGGTCTCCGAGTTCCTGAGGCGCTTGAGCTTCTAAAGGCCACTCTTGCACCGTTGGACCGGGCATTCATCTGTATTGACGCCTTGGATGAGCTCTTTGAAAAGTATCTACCCCAACTCTTACGCTCGTTGCATGCCATTTCCCGGTCGCTTCCGGGGATCCGTTTTTTCTTCACAGGCCGACCCCATATTGAAGTCGAGATTAAGAAATATTTTCCCGGGGGTGCGCAGCTGTTGCAGGTGAAGCCAACTAAAGAAGACATTATGAAATACGTGGAGACCATGTTGGATGACGACTCCCTCCCTGTGGCAATGAATGCCGATCTTCAGACCGAAATCATGAGCCAGGTTTCAGAAACAATTTCCGATGTGTATGTAGCCGCAATGTTCTGCTCCAGTCTTGTACGTTCGGTAACAGTGACACCTAGGTTTCTGCTGGTTTCGCTGAATATTGCGGCAATATTGGATGAGACAACCATCTACCTAAGGCGCGAGCAACTCAAGCGAATGACCAAGGGTGGTAGTTTGAGCGACGTCTATGGTATGACATTAAACAGAATTAAGCAAAGCGGGGGCAAGTCGAGACTCGCGATGGCGGTATTAATGTGGATATCTCGATCGGAGCGGCCGATGAGCACAGAGGAGCTATGTCAGGCACTAGGCGTACAAATTGGGTCCACTGATCCTAACCCTGACAACATCCCTTCGATTGAATCACTATTAGCCTCCTGTCTTGGACTTGTTATAGTAGATGGGGAAGAGTCGACTGTTCGCTTGGTGCACTTCACACTCCAAGAATACCTCGACAGCCGCTCGGAGATGTTTCAGAGCCCTTATGGGGTGATGGCCGAGGTTTGCCTGACATACCTTAACTTCGATTGTATCATGAAACTTCCGCCAATTTTGCACTATTATCCCTTCCTCAGCTACGCTTCAAGCTACTGGGGACACTACGCAAGAAATCAAACTACTGCGTGCGTGAAATCACTTGCCCTTCAGCTCCTAGACGAATTTGATAGCCATATAGCAGCAAATCTTCTTTTGTATCCGCATGACGGTAAACTGACCTGCGAGGAGCTCCCTAGGGGATTTGCGGGGCTACACTGCGTGGCATATTTAGGTATTGATGAGATTGCTGAGGCTTTATTGGATAAGAGGGATTGGGATGTTGATAAGGCTGATTTTGATGGCTGTACACCGCTGATCTGGGCCTGTAAGAACGGGTGGGAAGGTATTATAAGGCTACTCCTGGAAAAGGCGGGGGCTAGTCTCAACTTGAAAGATATTACGAACGGCCAAACGCCCCTTTCTTGGGCTGCAGAGTATGGACAGGAGGGAGCGGTGAAGTTACTTCTAGAGCGGGATGAGGTCGAGGCTGGATCGCTATGCAATTACGACCGAACACCACTCTCCTACGCAGCCAAATGCGGGAATGTAGGGATAGTCAAGATGCTTCTGGAACGGGGTGAGGTTGATCCCGGATCGCGGGATAGGGTAGGCAGGATACCACTCTCCTACGCAGCCGGACGCGGGAATGAAGAGGTAGTCAAGATACTTCTGGAACGGGGAGAAGTTGATCCCGAATCAGGAGACTATAATGACAGAACACCACTCTCCTACGCAGCTGGATACGGGAGTGAAGGGACAGTCAAGCTACTTCTGGAACGGGGAGGGGTCAATCCCGAATCGCGAGATGAAAATAGCAGAACACCACTCTCCTACGCAGCCAGATGCGGGAGTGAACAGATAGTCAAACTGCTTCTTGAACGGGGAGAGGATAATCCTGAATCGCGAGATAATTTTGGTCGAACGCTGCTCTCCTACGCGGCCCAGGGTGGGAGTGAGGGGGTAGTGAAGCTGCTTCTGCAACGGGAAGAGGTCAATCCCGAATCGCGAGATAAATATGGCAAAACTCCACTTTCCTGGGCAGCCGGCGCAGACGAGGGTGAAGGGGTAGTCCAGCTACTATTAGAGCGAGAGGAAGTTAATCCCGAATCGCGAGATAATTATGGCCGAACACCGCTTTCCTATGCGACCGACGCATTTCAAGGGGAGCGGATAGCCAAGCTGCTTCTGGAACGGGAGGAGGTTAATCCTGAATCGCGAGATAATTATGGCCGAACACCGCTTTCCTATGCGGCCGGCGAATTTCAAGGGCACCGGATAGGCAAGCTGCTTTTGGAACGAACGGAGGTTAATCCCGAATCGCGAGATAATTCTGGCCGAACAGCGCTTTCCTATGCGACCAGCGCATTTTACGGGCCCCGGATAAACAGGCTGCTTTTGGAACGAAAGGAGGTTAATCCCAAATCGCGAGATAATTTTATTAGAGTTCGATACGGGGCGGGGAAGTGGGGGATATTAGAGAGTTTGCGCAATGGGACCTAGGTGACAGGAGAACAGGTTATTTTCTGTTAACCTAAAAGTCTTGGACACCTAGGTGGGTAGCGAGACCTGGAAGAAGTGTAAGATAGGGCTTTTCAGACATGAAGAAATCACATCGCTGCAGAACAACAACACAGCTCTCTTTTTACATTTTATCAAAAGATTTTACCCGTGATAATATTGGGCACTCAGTAGCAGATTATCACCCTTTTTATAGCAGTCCGTGATGTTAGTACCCAACTTGTGTAGCCGGGAATCCTAAGGGAACGAATTTGAAGACATGCAATTACCCTACTCAATCTTCATCTTGCTACCAGGCCACCTACACCTATTGCGCAAACTCATTCTTGGACCTAGGTCCATTTCCTATTAACCGCCACCTAGGTCCCCATGCGCAAACTCTCTAATATATATTTGCCTTATGATCTCCCCCGGCTCGCTCCCTGGAAAGAGCCCAGTTTCTCGTGACGTCATTTTAACCCGGCCACGATGATCCGGGATCACGAGCTAATGGCAAAAGCTTTGAACAATTATTGGATGGGGGAGCACAGCGGATCCAATCCTTGACCAAGGATCACAAGACTTTTATTGGGACGAATAAAGATGATCAAGAAAGATATGAGAGAGATAAAAGTAATAGAGAAAACAATCTTGAGCGGTAATGAATGAGTGTAATAGTGAATGAATAATGAACTGATATAAGGAATACAGGTTACCTTATATCCAGTGTTCGCAAGCGGCCAGTCCGGCTAAGCTTTAGGTGGGCCGTAGTCCGGCTGGTGAACCTCATCTTGCCGGGCGTGGCAGGACAGTAGATATCGGTAGGTGTTGAATTTCTGGTTAATGTCTTCCATTGTTCTCAACAACGGCTTTGTCTAAAGCATTATCTTTCTATATTGCCGTGTGCTATTGGGTTATATCTGTTGTAATTCACCGGTGATCACTCCAAGCGAATACGAGCTGTGCTTTGTACCTTTCCTATCACGTTAGTCTTTAGTTATTACTTATGTTTTGTCAGTCATTACCAATTACATGAGGGGAACGAGTTCTGCAGGTTTTGCAGATATGACCGGAAGTGCTCGGGAAACATAGTGGGACATGGATCGGAATGGACACTATGTTGGTGTGGAATATGGTCAGGATGTGGATTGATTCCTGAGAGAGCGTTCGCTTGTTGAAGCTCTCTGTATTTTCAATATAATCCCACCTCTCTGTACGTTAGATAGACAAGCAAGCCAGACACAGATCCTCAGAATGGACAAGTTCCTCCCATCTTTTGACTTGACTTCGTTCTGCTTCTCTACATTCGGCTGTCTCTCCTCAATCCAGCTCTCATAACAGCAGGGTATGAGCCCAGACTACAGAGTCTGAACCACACTCGCACACATAGTCGCAACTGCAACACTGACAAGCTTCATCTCTCCACTCAGCCCGCATCCAGCTGCTATACCCAACGGCCATGTCAGAATCCGCCACCACCCAACCCCAGTTCTCTACCGCTACGCCAGCCAGTCCCATCTCACGTACTCAGCCAAATGAGAAGTTAGATGGTTTGATTGGCTCCTGAAAGAGTAACTATCAGGCCTGGATGTTTAGAATTATTCGGATTTTTAAAGAAAAAGGAGTACTGACCGCAATTGAAAATGATGTGGAAAAGGGGAACACCAAAGACTTAGCTAGAGATAATGTCGCATTCACCATTTAGATGCACAATGTGAGAGACTGACAAATCACACATATCCTAGAATACACGACAGCAAAGAAGGCATAGCAGGCATTGCTGAGCGTGCATCAGGGGCTCGGAGCGAGTGGTCACATGGTACTCATGCACAGGATTTGGGCTCTCTATATTGTAGAAGGGAAGGAAACGGCCGAGCACTTAAATAATTATAAGGAATTTGCTATTATAAACCAAGTATGGTGTGTAGGTTTTTACAAGATATGGCAAATGCATATCTCGGGTTTTGGGTATTTCATACCATGACTATATTCGGTACGGCGGACTATAGCGACCGGATCCGCCACAACGCTAAATCGTAAAACTGAAAATGAAAAAACCTAAAGGTCTCGCCATGACTGGAAATTTATAAGTGACAAGGGATTTATAATTATCAAAACTGGAATCACTTGGTATGGAGGAAGCATTAATGGACAAAATGAATAGTAAAAAAAAAAAGTGTATACGCAAATGAGATAAATAAAAACTAGGTGAATTTGGACCAACCACTGAATAGCAACTGAAGGGAAGAAAGAAAGAATGTCATCAGAGTAGGTCTTATACAGGAAAATACAATTTAGGAAATCTCTTCATCAATCTCGTCTTCGCCTAGAATAGATAAAGTTATAACAGTAGAGAGAGAGTTCTTAATGGTAGGAGTCCAATTGTATCCGCCGTTCGGAGTGTTGCAGCGGGGTAGTTGGAACCCGGAATCAAAGACTTCTTGATGAAGAATTGAACGAAGGTGAAGATACACATAGATATGAGTGGGTGTGCTATCCGACCTGATATCTTTTAATTTGAATTGATTGAGTTCTAACTCAAGGGTGTTGAGCTGTCTCATACACCAATCTTGAGCTATTAGGGGTATATACTCATGTGGATCTAAAGTGTGATAGTGTAAGCATTTTTCAGATAACTGACAGATTATTAGAAAAGTCAAAATATCCTGGAATGGAGAGCTGCAACTGGCTATTGATTATGAGGCAAATTGTGTCTAGAATAGAATTATTCAACTAACAGGTATGTACTCACCCCAAGCAGTGACTTCTTGTTGTAGTAAATTCAGTGTATTTAAGTCAGGCAACACTGGGTAATTAGCTATGCGTTCTGGGGGTGTAAAGTAGAGAACTGTAGGCTTTCCGGTTGGTAAACCAGGTCTCTGTTTGTATTGTGAGCAAATGCAATGATTATTCCATAAATGTACAAAATTGTAAATTTCATTGCAGATGTGAGGAATGTAGACATAAAGTAAAGCGATTCAGTCAGCTTCAGAATCCGTATATATTCCATGGTTTCCAAGTTGATTAAAGTATTTCTAATAAAATTCTTTCATATTAGTTCTCTACATACAAGTTTACTTGCAAACACATGACCTTTGTGAACATAACTGGGTCTACATATGTGGCCTAGATGGTGTACAACAGAGCAGAACTAAAGTACCTTTGTGATACTATTTAATGAGAAATACTTAGGGAAGAGAACTTGCAGGTACTTGAAGTTAGGTCACAATTTTCAATTCTGAGGGCTGGTGGTACTGATATTATTGGGCTATCTAAGGACTAGTACCATATGCATGCATATGCAGACCTGGTGGCATTCTGAAATATCATGTGCTTGCGAGTATGGCAGAGGAGAAGCAAAAATAATGCAACTACCCTTCTAGGCTAGGGTTTGACTACAGCTTATATGGCGACACCAAGCCTCTATACGCTGGTTTAGTATAGAAGTACCATACCACCAAACTTCATGAAATTGCTGGTCTGGATAGAGGGCTTGATGTAAGCGCCAGTAATCACTAGCCATCATCATAGTCTCAGTACCTCTATCAGAGGGAATTGAGTGTGGTAGTAGCCCGGTACTAGCTACAACCTTGAGGTATTGCTTTAGGCATGAGATACTTGTTCGGGTAGATATTCTGACATAAATCCATGGAATATCTCTATTTCAAACACAAAATCTGCTTACAAATACATTGGTGGATCCTTATTTTTAGACAACTGGAGTAGTAGATAGAAAGTTGTCTGCTGCAGGAATACTGCCATGTTTAGTGACAGTAGTCCCAATGCCAAGACATATTCATACCCAATCACTAATGCATATCACAATACTAGTTCAGAAATAAAATGATACAATACAGAAGGACAATTACACACCGTGAAAAAGCATCAATACTGGCATAAATCTCGATGCCATATATACTCAGTGGATGATAACCATTGATATACTAGATGAAGTTAGGTCCTGGAACTGTAAAGGTGCCTCTAGGCTTCATGGTTAGATGCAGACGGCGACTTGCAACTCCTGCAGGATCAATAGTCTACAGGATATTGAACATGTGGTCCTGGACAACAGGCATTCCAGTTTGCTTAAGACAGTCAAAGGTATATTGTCTCCCATATAAGATAATCTGACCGCTAGCTAAGAGAGTATCTAGCATAGTTCATATAGTGGTATTATACGCATCAAACTCTGTGTAATCTAAGCGACGTTGCATTCCCAGAGCAAGACGGAGATGGTTCAACCTATATTTCTATTCTTACTACTTTTCATTTATCATGTAGGCAAGAGAGTTGAGATCTCTCTACTCATGGCAAAAATATGTCCTGAGGTAAAGAGCGCAACCACAATCTGGCACAAAATTTCGCTGTCCAGGCAAGCGCAATGGCTATCACATATTGAACAATAACCTTATCATTGATTAATACTAAGGGCTCAACTCACACAGGTGCATTGCATTAATAGAGTCTTCTTTTGGCCTAGCACATGGCAGGTAAAAACTCATCACATCTCATAGAAACTTGCCAAACTCGCTATGTGGCTACCATGTCTGGGCCAGAGATGCAATAGCCCCAAGTGTTGCGAGTTAATACTATATGAGGTTAGTTTTCCCTTGATTTGTGGTAGGAAAAGAGAGAGCTATCTGATATCAATCCAACCACATGAGTATAATAGTGCACTATAGGCTCTCCCTTATGGCCTAGCATTAGGTAAAGCAAACTTTCTTTTGACTATCACACCAATATACATCGTATAAGTGGAGGAATAGCTGAGCTCTATGGGCAATTGTGATTGTATCTATGCTTTCAGGACTTATTCTTGCTGTCAGCGCCCAGGTATTAATTATATTCGCAAACTTAATTCATATCCCTCTTAGACTAAGAAGTCTATTATTTCCCTATCTGTAAGTCCAATATCATGAAATAGTACCCATAGTCATTGAGTAAGTTGTTGGTCATTGAGGTTCTGACTGGTCTTGTGGCGTTTGGAAAAGTTCCATCAATGCAGTCTCCACTCTAGGGACCGTATGATGATAGTTATGGCTGGTTCTATATGTACCCCTGTATTTTATTAACCTATTGCCAAATGGGAGGAATTCCTTTTCTTGTATTTTGTTTAGACAGAATTATACCTTTCTGCGCTATATGCTGGCTCTAATTTTCTTCAATATGACCATGCTGCAACTCATAGGTAGCTTGCATAGTACGATTCTCAAAAATATACCAGAACCAAATTAGCTCTTTGTAAATCTCCATGGGTACAGGTAAATAATGAGTTTAGAGAATGTAGAGCAAGATGAAGTTCCAGTATGAGAATTCCCCTAAGTTAGTTCCACAGTGTCTCTTCTTTGAATTATAGGTATGGAGTCTTATCAGTCTTTATGGATCTAATCGATATGCTCTTCCAATTACTTTCATACTGTACATTTTACTAAGTACAATTCCCATTTCTTGCTTCAGAGTTGAGCTTTACAAAGAGTATTTTCCTAAATATACTTACCATAATACTATTTTATCTGTTTATCAACTTGCCACTATTCAAAATATGGACTCTAATCGCTCGCAAGGTTAGAATCCTACTTGAGGCCGTTATTCGCTGTCTTCTACTAATAGTTAAACTTTAACCCCCAAATGGACCGCAACCAACCACAAGATGGGAATGTCCAGCACAAAATATGACCAACTATAAGTATCAGGATAGACGACCATTATATCGTTATTGTGAATGCTAGAATCCCGTCCCATTTCCTAATGGCAGTTTACCAGTACAGCCAATACCATCCACTATTACTCGCTTGTTACCAATACTCGCTATGGATACTGACCCTCAAGCTTCCCATGTCGATGTACCAAAAACCTCATTCCTTAGCCCATCAGATATTTCTACCATGTAGAGTAGCTATAATTTTCCTCCAGTACCAGAGTCTCTTCTGCGTGCTATCACAGTTCGTGGCCTTCCTCTACAGCTACTAGTACCAATATCACATTCCTAACGTCTACTTCCACTAATTCTCGATAGCAACTATCATTTCCTACAACAGCTCATAGTGCTACCCAGTTTCCACATTGGTGTTCAAGCCTGAAAGATAATTCTGCAAGAGAGGAACTAGCTCGACAGCCTATAAAGTGAGATGTGAAAAATCATTCCGAAAATGAATAGCAGACATCCTATCACATAGGAGCCACATCTATTAGCTTTATCCAATTCTATTCTCGTTCCAATTCCTCATATGGTAAAATAAAGCCATCTTCTCTGAAAGTTGCTACTAGTAATATCCTTCAATGGCAGTTGCACATTGTGTGCGGGCCTGGTCATGATCATAATAATATCAAATCCTAAAGATCCACTACGTGATTTAAGTTCTTTGAATTAATTGGTGAGCAGATTTGGCGACCTACTACCTCTATTTGAGATGAGGAAGTCCAATGTGCCAAAGCCGATACTAGTCTGGAATGGGCAGACTCTCTTCGCTTTCGAGTATTGGGTGAAACCATATCGTGGGATCTCTGGTCCTAACTTTACCCAAATGAGCACTTTGGGTGAAAACCACTGATACAGGATTGTTATATTACTCATGGTTGGAATAAACAGTCCAAAACACCTATTTGGCTGCCTAGGGAAGTTTGCAGCCCAGGTACATTCCGCTCAGTATTACTGAAATAGTTTCCCAATTCCAAGGACAAAGTTACTATTATCTTTGAATTTATTAATAAAGATCGTCTCAGAACTACGCTGCCGGTTTCAGAATAACTATGGAATCTTAGTCTAGAAATATCAGATCATAAACTCTCTGAAACAATTACTTCCGATCACCATTCTCCTATACTTCTAGCAGACTCATTCTCCTCTTCGCAGTTCCATTCCTTACTACCGCTTCCAACCACATAATCAAACGTCCCTGGTCAATTATCCATCTCTCACTCAGTATCACAGTGACCTGTAGAGTCTAGTTCGGACTCAGAGTTTCCATCAATTAAAGACCTGCTTGCGGTTTCCCGCTCTGGCCCAGGGGACTCTACTAGCACCTTGCACTCAATTACTTTAGATTCCAGAATTCCAGACCGCTCTTCCTTCTTACTTTCCACTATTCCTGAATCACCTTCACTATCACCCCCTAGACCGATTCTCAATTCTACTGTGGATTTGATTCCTGCAGGTCCACTCCGGTTGGTTTCCAAGGTAAGTTATATCTACTACTCTTTTATTATACCAAGTGTTAGAATTTGAACGGAAAACTAATATTAGCCATAGCGCAATCGCTTGCAGGATACTAGTTCTTCACCCCTACAACTGGTAATACAACTAGCATTAAAGGTGACTTCTCTCTGGGTTCTTCGGCCTAGAGAAGGCAGAGGACAAGCACTTAAGGGTGTCTGCTCCAGTGTTGAATTGAATAAGCAGTAGCCATTAGTTAACTTTCCTTTAACCTTTTCCCTACGATGTTATATTACTCTCTCTCTATCACAACTGTGAAAATCCTGGTTCTTTACACTCACTGTTTTCACATTTCACATATTTTGACCTTCCAACAATTTGAGTTACTTAGCCGATACTCGCTACTACCCCACTCTCTCATTTTGCCTGCTATTTCTTTGTATGGTATGATCAAATTATATTCATAATCTACCTTATTTCTTATAAAATTAACTCATTATGAAATTCTTTAATAAAATCCTTTCTTTTTTAAGTTTAGGTTTTGAAGATTTGTGTGTAGTAACGTATCCGGTCGCTATAGTCCGCCGTACCATCTCTATTTTTGGTTATGAGATCTCACAGATAACTCAAGAACAACTCAGATTTAATTACATTTAGTTTATTTGACTAAGGACTTGCTTGAGTAATCTGAAGTTATATTTTTAGCTAAGTTATCATAGGAACTCATAGTTTTATTTTGATTTACTAAACAGGAGTGAAAAGAACTATATGAGAAGTGCAGGTAAAGGATATTTAGTTCTTTACGCATCGATTCACTGCTATTTCCAATCTCAAGTTATGTTATGAGAATACCTAATCTTCGTATTATATTCCTAATTACAATATACTTCTTGTAGGACCTTCTTGGGTATTACCGTATTAACTTGAATAAGTGAACGGTGTGCTAGTAGGTTCATTTAAGGTGAAATATTACCTCATTGATTGCACAATACTGTATGCGGTCTATGCAATATCAATAAAAATCAAGACACAAGCAATTAGAGAAACATAAAATGAGAGAAAAGTAAAAGAAAAAAAAAGAAAAAAAAAAGAAGCCCTCTTATTCTATTACCTCAGTCTCATATTGCTCAAGCCTAAGTGGTCCAGCCTGATAAGAAATAGATTCACTATTATCATCATGATCAGGTAGTGACTCTTTCCCATCCGAGCCAGTATCCAATAGAGGCTGCTCCAATCCTCCTACAGTTCAATCTCTCAAGTCTTCAACCACATCAGCAATAAATCAGCCTGTCCCCTGTGCCTCATGTCATTGAGTTTTATGTTTTGGCAAATTGTGAGTTCTATGATCATGATATTAAAAATCCTGTTAGTTTAACTAAAGAAGATGATATTAATTCTGTTTTCTGCAAAATATAAGCAATTTTTATTAAGAACTCATGGACCTTTTACATACCGAAGTTGAGAAATTTGAGTTCACAACATACAACTTTGTAATGTAAAATGTCTATGAGATATTGTTAAAAATAGCTTATACTTTGCCAAAAATAAGATTGGTATCTGATTGTTAGGGGACACAATTGGAAGCATCATGATTAACTGGGGTCACTCAGGATTAGCCAAAATGTAAAACTCAATGACATGGCTCACCGTGGAGCACAAAAGACAGATCTTTTTTTTGCTGATGCAGCTGACACATATCAATACCTTTCAGAGAGATTTCAGAATTGCGGGTGCCATCAATTAGCAGTGAAAGCCCAACAGCTGTGAACGAGTGCCTTATCACTTCCTTCTGACAAACACAAAACTGCTTCCATGCTTCACCAACTGCCTATAATATCATGACTCTCTACCTGCCACTTGGCCTCTCTTCTTCTGGTATCGTCTCCCATTCTATTTCTTTTTTATCTATTATTTCCTTGTAGTTAATAAGACATTGTATAATTAGTATAGCTACATACTTAATATATATAAATAATCAAATAACAATAATAATTAATGTAAATAAATAATCAAAGGGTTATAACTAAGGAATAATAAAAAATTGAATAATCAAAGGACCTTAGGAATATCCTTAAAGGGATGGTTAATAGATATATCTAGTGGCTGTATGATGACAGTATAGCCAGCAGGAATAACAGATAAGGTAATATTATGGGCTTTTAAGATATCCAAAACATTGTACATCTTATGGCCACAAAAAAGATTGAGGGCTATTAGTGCAGGCAGCCCCATGCGAACTGGAATCAGCTATTCCTCTACCCACTCTTGACTATTTTCAGAGTTCACATATGCTGTAGGATTAAATTTGACAATAACCCGAGGATCGTAGAGGAGCATTTCTCGTAGAATACTTACTCCAATACCTTTTCCTTTAAAGAAAGTTGGTGGCAGGACCCGCATTTCTCCATCAGCAAAAATAGTCAGCTGCAGTGTTGCCTGCCGCTTATCCCATCCACGTGTAGCCCCCTTAACTCATACAAATTTGGAGCCTCTTAGCTCATATGTTTGCCTAGATAAAAGCTGAAACGGTAGTGGGATCTGATTCATATCACATATACATGTAAGAGCATATCTTCCTACTTCTTGTTGAATATCCCCAGGCCCATTCTCATCCTCCTATCGAATTTGAGAATTTCTTCGATTAAATCTCATCTAAGAGAGAATTGCTGCATAGGAATCTGCAGGCAATTTATGTGCCTTATTGGTACTGACTCGAAGTGAAATATTATACCAATTGAAAAATCCTATAGTTTAATTTGTTTATTAATGAATATTTATTAAATTGATTATGTACATGAGAAAACAAATAACCAAAAGGTTTAATTACCACTAAGCCAGCCATTGGAGAACCTAAAGTGTATGTCCGGATAGTCGACTAACATCAGAGCCTTGGCTGTTGCCCGGAACCACACCCGCTGAACCATCTTTCCTACCTCCCTCCGCTTCAGAAACCCAAGATAGAGTGGTTGCTCTCCCTCTGGCCACTTTCGCTTACCTATTCTGTTGCGGTGCTGGGTTCCAAGTAATGTCTAGAGTCCCTTCTCTTGCTTCTTCCAGCGTGCGATATTGATAGCCTGGATTTTGAATCTCCTGGCAGGCTCGGCTGCGGTTAACCACCGCATAACAGTTGGTCCAAGAGGTACCCGAGCATGGTCAAGGTAAGAAGGAACCCGGAGCTTATACCAGGTGTTGTATTGTCGGTTTCTTGTTGATACAAGAGGGGCGAAGAGCAGTGGTTTTTTCGCAATTTCACTCCTTGAACGGCCTGGATGCTTTCGTTTTTGTGGCCTTGAAGAGGGTCCTGAATTTACTGATTCTACAAGATTCCTAGAAGACAAAGTCATTTTGTAAAATAGCTTTCTGAAGATTAAAGTATTCTTTTCTAATAGCTACCTACACTATATACACATTTTTGCTTTCCCTACTGCATGCCAGCTGTCAGTTGCCATTGGTTCACTATGCTCTCAGCTGCTTTTTTCTTGGCACTTGGCATGATTGACTTTACACAACCTATGCCATACTCTAAATTAATCTACTAACATACCGTTTTCTTATTCTAGTTAAGAGGGTTTGTGTAAGCGAGACACCAAAGATAAGACGAGAGCGTGGAGTGTTCACTTGGAACTACAATGAAGAATATATATACTCGGAGTCTTGACCTGTAACAACATATCGAGTAGGAACGAGTTGTTACCTCTTGTGCAATATTTGATAGGGAAGCTCTGTAATACTTGGTTGCATTCTATGGTACAGGTAATAATACAACAGTGGACGCCAACTCAGACCCGGATGTACTAGATGCAGGAACCAAACAACCACTCCTACATCTCCCACAAGAGTTAAGACAAGCACTCAGGCATGTAATCTCCAGAGAATGCTCAGAAAGGCTAACCAGTCCAACCACAGAATCAACAGAGTCTGTGGTACCATCTGAACAAATCGCAACTACTCCAAATAGATAAAGATATACCCTCTTTGTGAATAAAGAAATAGCATGTCGAGTAGAGGGACAAGCAGTGGTCCCGCAAATACATCTAGTAAGAATATGGGAAGAAGAGATACACCACTTTGCTCAAACAATAAGAGGCAATAAAGATACACAAACATAAAAGTTTAAACCATTGCTAAAGTACAAAGGAGAACTATCAAGATCACAGATTTTTATAGTACAATGCAACTTGTATGTTAAAGCCACCCCCATCACTGCAGATATCAAAAACCTAGTCTACACTAAGTACTACTAAGGGCTGCAGGAGCAAAATGGATTACACCAGATGCTAGAGCTATAAGGATAACCTGAAGGACTACTTGGGATCAGTTCATCAAGCAATTTAAATAGCAATTTGGAGATGAGGATGCAGAACATATAGCAGGAACAAAAATAGAAAGCTTAATGCATGCTGAATTGACAATTAGAGATCATTAGAATGAATTGAGATTAATAGCAAGAGAGGCAAATAAAGATGGCAAAACCATGTCAAGAGTTTTTTCATAGGAATTAATAATACTTTACAAGAGGTATGAGAACAAGATAACCAGGAAGGTGAAAATATTAAAAGAGTGGCAGATTGGGCAATCTAGAAGGAAAACAATCACAACCTGGGTCATTGAAAAACTCGGAAATTATCGATGGAGCATTAAGTCAACTCCAAGACTCATGGCTGGAGGACATCCTATGAATCTTGATGCTGCTAATAAAGGGAAGTATCATCCACTGGCACAAAAAGGATGCATGAGATATATGAGGCCACAACTATATATCAAAGGTAGATGGTAAGAACATATTATCCAGGATTGCGAAAAAAGGGAATGGGTCAGGTCCTCTACTATCACAACTATGAAAGCATAGGAAACTAACGAATCAATCATAAAAAATTTGAATAGAGAAAGTACCCGATGACTAATGGTCGGAATGATAAACCACCAAAACTCTTCCACTTATGAAACTTACGAATAGTAATCAATAACATACCAATACTCAAACTTGAATCAGATTATATTATTGATAAATATACATATTTATGATAGAGAAGAGGAAGTTTCAACAAACTGCTGGTGTTCATTATGGGGCCTCCAAGCCCCGAACAACACTGGTCCCATAGGTAATTCCCCACTCTGGCTTGATTACTGGCCTCTGGTGGAGCCTCTTTTTGGCCTTTCCTCTCTCTACACAGGGCTAGGGTCCTACCCTACCAATACCCTGCACAGACCTCAGTAAAATGTTGAAGGAGAAAAATTGGGGGTTGACTAATAAATGAGTTTGGTTGGTCGCCAGACAGGGGAGGGGCAGGGAGAAGGCAGAAAATATGCCCCCTGGTCTATGTAATAGCGGGGCCTCTATCAGCAAAATGGCTTCTACCCCACCATATAACGAACACTATTAACTCCATCAATCACTACAGGACAATAAAAGATTTAATCGATTGCAACGACATAATGAATCACAATATACACCTGAAAAAGATAAGGATGGTAAGTGCTACCTACTTTGTGGATGGACCTATTGGTAAAGCGGGGCCAATTACATATATGCTAGAAGTATCAAAGTGAATAGGACAACATCATAAATGATTTCTGCATCTGGCAGCAGATTTGTGGGAACTCGAAGCAATTCTAAAAATGATGTGGGTAAAGAACCACAACCCAAGAATTATTTGGTGAAAAGAAGAAAGCGTGTTCAATAGCCAAATTGCCCAAAATATCTACTAGGCTAAATTCCCATCAGTATATCCCACAAGAGCAAGACAAGCAATCAAGGACAATTTAAAATAAAGAATTCTCAAAATAAATACCAAGGACCAAGTTTCCTAAGAGATGATGGTCAGAAAATTGGATAAAGCAGAAAATATATCTCAACAAAGAGCGTCAGCCAAGCATGCAGAGACAATATGTATAGTTAGTCAAACATGGGTATCCCAGCAAAAGAATTACTCTTCATAGAGATGAGGATATCAATAGGACAATAATCAGGTAACTACAGTACTATAGTACCAAGCAGTGAATTAGCAAACAAACATACAATAACCGTTAATGTTAGAGTTATCGATAGCAAATATTTAGGGGAAATAAAAGTTCTGTTGGTAAACCCCTCCTATAGAAATTATAGTTTTAGAAAAAGGACTAAATTGAACAAGTTATTATGGAAAACATTTCCTCCACAACAAGTAATAGGAAGTAGTGAACCTAAAGGCCACAGTAAGAGCAGATAAAGACTTTGGTAGTATAAGCTAAAATGATACTTAAATAAGCCATACATATGTCAGCACTATCACTCATGGGAAAATATGCTTTGTAGCAAATCTGAGTGAAAATAGACCTGAGTTAGCCCTTTAAAATACACGATATAGCCTCGGGACACCAATGGCTACACTAATTTCACGCCATTGTCTGCAATGAAGTACAGGACCCTATTGAGCCTAAACAAATTCCCAGCCATAGCTGGGGCAAAACCAAAGAATCAATAATACCAATTATAACAGTAGGACCCTTCTGCAAAATCTACAAAGAACAGAACTTAGTAAATTTCTGAAATAGAATTATGCCAAATTATCACTCCCCACTACCACTATTATTACAGGGATTGCATCTAGATAACAGAGTGGATAAGTGCGAATGAAACTTAAGCAAACAATCCCCAGAGTCTATTATGATTAGTAGGATCATTTCTCAGAAGATAGAAAGATAAGATTTACTATCCCTTTAGGATGTCGACTATGGTAGCGATCTAGAATAGAAACAACTAGCCCTGTTTCTACAATTATATATATGCAGACAACAAGAGTTGAAAGCCTTATGGAAATACCAAGGAGAAAATCTGAAAAGAGGATGGATCTGACTGTTATCGTTCTCAGGGCATCCAACTATTCTTTTTATCCAAAACAAAGATGCTGAGTCACTCTTGTACATATATTATAGAGGACTCAATAGTGTCAATGAACGATTAATATACTTTAACACTAATTGACGAAAGACTCAATAGACTAGAAACAGAAACGTACTTTGCCAAATTGGATATTCAGATACCTACTAAAATATCAGAATTAATATGGGAGGATAGCTGAAACCCACTACCGGAATCAGACAGAGGCCCAGAGAACCCAGCCAGGCCCCCAGGGCCAGCTAATGCCTCAATACGCGGTCAAAGATCAGTCGATCGGACTCTCAGTAAATTCCTTCATGTAACAAATATTACTTACCTGGATGATCTATTGATCTAGTTGGAAATACTGAAATTACATGAAAATAATGTAAAGGCTAAACTTCAACAACTAAAAATCATTAGAGTAACTGAGAAACCTACTAAATGTGAATTGCTCAAGAAAGAAGCAGAATATTTGGGATCCATAGTCGACAACAATGCAGAATGGGTAAATACAGCCAAGACCAATGTTAATAAAAAAAGGAAAACTGCAAGCTTAGTAAAAGGAGTCTAGAGCTTCACCAAACTCCGGAACTTTCATCGAAAGTTGATAGATAGATTAAGTCGAGCAGCTAATTCCCTCAATAGTTGAAACCAGAAGCGATTCAAATAGTTATGTGATCAAAAGGCTGAAGAAGGTTTCGGATCACTAAAAGTCAAACTTACCATAGCTCTTATATCCTGACGCTTTAATTGAGATAAACTATATTTATTAGAAATAGAAGGTTCCAACTTGCTTTGTTCCAGAATACTTTAATAATAAGCGGAAGAAGGCTATTGGAAACCTCTTACTTATGGACTGAAGACAATGCAGAAGGCTATATGCAACTATGACATACCTAACAAGCAAATTTTAGTAATCCTACAAGCACCAAAAGAATGGAGCAACTATCTGGAAGGAAGCAACCATACTAGTAAAGTCCTTACAGAGTATCACAATCTAGTTTCTTTCATACTCATCCAAGATGTAAAGGGATGACAAGTACACTCGACAGCAGAGCTTTGTGAATTCAACTTCAAAATTGAATATTGCCTAGGAAGACAAGATGGAAAACCACATGTGTGAATGAGAAGAAAGGAGTAGATGTCAGAAGGAGAAGACAATTGAAGGACTCAATAGCAGACAATATCATTACTAAAGGAAACATATTTCATATAAGAATATGGTTCAAGATATAAATCAATGGAAAAGATTGCGACAGCCTCTACCCTTACAATTGGAATACAACAAGATATTAAAATTGAAACCATTGGTAACCTAGACTGGTGAAAAATACTGGAATCATTAGACAGGGTAGATAAGAAATAGACGGGAGTGTTATTAGAATTATAAGAGTGGAAGGAATCAATAGTCTATTATGATAGGAAAATATGTGAGCAAAATATCGAAGCAATAATAATAGAAGCGATATAGAGAAATCGGCATAGATAAGAAAATCGTCAAGGAGGAACAAGAAAACTCTTGAAACTTCTATAAGAACACAGTATTGGCCGGCTATACAGATAGATATTAAGCGATATGAGAAAACTTGCTACATATATCAACAGATAAAACTAAGCCTTCATGTGGCCTATAGTTTACTCAAACTTCTGGAAATCTGGTAGCAGCCCTTAGAATGAATCAGTATTAACTTTATGAATAACTTACGAGAGTCAAATGATTCTGACGGCATATTTCTCCCAGTGGATTAGTTGACCAAAATGAGTAATTCAATATAATATCAGAAGAACCCAAAAAGAAAGCATTTGATACAACACTTTGTACGGAACAGGTTCACCCTCCATAGACTATGGACAAATATCTTTGCCATTGGAGGCTCCATGTCTATATCAGCCCTGTAGAAAGAAATTACTCAAACCCATGAGAGTCACTAAGAGGTCAAGTATAGCATTGCATCCACCAACCGAGAGAAAAACAGAAAGAGTGCATAGAATACTAAAACAATTTTTTTGAGAATATGTGAATTATTCATAACGAGACGGGGAACAATGAAAATTATTTGCCGAGTTTGCCTATAATAATGGACCCCAGGATACAAATGGATCCAGTCCATTCTATCGAAATTATAGCTACCTCCTAGCAAATAAAACTATAAGTCAATATAGAATGGAAAAAATAATACCATCAGAAGATATCAATCAATTTCATGAATTGATAAGACAGTAAATTACAGAAGCTCAGCACAGAGTAAAAGAATGTCCCTGGCAATAGAGAAAACCTTATTGAAGACTGGAGTCAAAAGACAAAGTATGGACAATCAGCAAAGATATTGGGACAACAAGAGAATACTGAAGTTAGATTACAGAGAATTAGGACCATCTGGGATATAGGAAAAGATACAAGTTATTTCTTTTAAATTGGGCCTCGAATGGTCGGCAAACAATAAACATCCAGTTTGCCACTTCGGCAAACTTGAGCTTTATGCTATCAATTATCTTCCCTTATAACTAAAAGAACCACCTTCTCCTATTGTGCTAAAAGGAGCAAAAGAATTTGAACTTGAGGAGATCCCGTATTCTATTGTCAACAGAAACAAATATCAATACTGAACTAAGTAGACAGGATATTCTTCCGAATACAACCTTGAGTGGTTCACAATAATACCTTTAATATTGGCCTCTCATCTGTCGAAGGATTTCACTGGGAACATACCAGCAAACAATGGGACCATGGACATTGCTATCCATCTCTGCCCCAGAGGAGAAGCATGAGTGAACCCCAAATGGCCAAAGAAGTGCAGGTCAACCTAGTGGACATGTAGTCCCACTAACCATGTCATCTCTCTAGGAAAGAATTCAAAATAGGTCTGGAAATCACCCGCTGTGAGAATGCCTACCTGTCCTGAATAGCAAGTTTTATTCAGGACTGTTACATCCAGAAATAAGAAAACAATGCAGGGTGCTATCAAGCTCAACCATAGACGGAGGCGAGCTGGCCATAGTGCTACAATTGCCATTGCCGAGACCACTGATGGGCAAAAATTGTCACCTGCGTATTATGCCTGCCTGGACTAAATAATATAGAATATCAATTGAGAATTGAACTGCTGACATACTAGGGCTGAATATTCTGGGTGAAGACACTGAAGGAGTTTAGTTGGAAGGACAACTTGCAAAATCAGGATTGGACTCCCACCTGTGCAGAGTTGACGATAACGGCCATGAATGAACAAATTGGCACATTGAAACAAAATGAATATCAAGGGGGAATAGCGATCGAGCAGAGGGACAACAAGTAGGAAAGAAATACTCAAAGAGTTAGAATAGAGGTCAACCACTGGAAATGCAAACATATTTAGTTCGCAAGTGCAGTAACTGTGACCAAGGTCGTGGAGGAACTACCAACCAGACTGGTTGAAGAGATGAAACAAGAGTTTCAGGTAAAAGATATATAGAGAAGGAAGCAGGAAAGTGAGTTGAGAAAGACTAGGAAAGAAGTGCCTGAAGTTATCAATAGACAAGTTGATACTTTTCAGAAAGCGCACGAAGAAACCCGGAATACTTGGTAATAGCCTAATGTGATATAGGCTTTGGGAAGGGGACGCTTGTGTTAGCAACTTGGAATGCTTTGTAAGTATACACAAGAGATCGTACTTACATATCTTCAGGTTTTGGGTATTTGATAACATGATTATGGCCGATCATGCGATCTCACATGTGAGTCAAGTAGCACTCATATATGTTAAGTTTATTTTATTTGATTAATAACTGGTGTAAGTCATATAATATTATTTTTTCACATGAGTTATCTTAGAGACTTATAATTATATTTAGGATTACTAAAAAGTTCTGGAAAGAACTATATAAGGAACGCAAGTGGATGATAGTTAGTTTATTACGTATAGCATTGGTTCGGGGGCTCTGAGGCACTATAAGCAACCAGCCCCTGGCGAAATTCCCCGCCCTGGCCCGTTCTCTGGCACAGGGTAGGGCATATTTTTGTCCTTTCCACCCCCACAGCTATACCCTGGACAGGCTCTAGGAAAACTTTGGTTGTGCACAACGGGGGCCCGGCAAGGGAAAGGGTGGGGTTGGGCCTGTGAAGGGGGTGAGGCGGGGAGAAGTATGAAAATATACCGTCCAGGGCCGTGTAATAACAGGCAGTCCAAAGGGCAAAACAGGCCCCGCCCTGCCCCGTAATGAATCCTAATTACCCAACTATTTACTGGTATTTTCAATCTACACTTATGTTATGAGAATGCCAATTGTCTCTATTATGTTCATAATTATATCTTAATTGTTGACGTCTCTTTAGGGGTATTATCATATGAGCAAGACAAGTAAAATAATGTGAGAGGGTTGTGACTTCACTTTCAAGTGCTAAGAAGAATATATATACTATTACTATTGAGTAGTAAAGACTTTGCAAGTAGCAGGAAGTTGTTATCTGTTGTGCAATATTTGGTAGGGAAACTCCGTAACATGAGGAACTAAAGTATAGACACTATCAGAAACTATAATAGGAATAGAGAACAATGAACTTGTAAGACTAGTAAGTCTGACTCTACCCAAATTCTGGGACCAAATTATCATAACCCTACATGCATGGGTGGCAGAACTTACCTTCAATATTTTCACAAGCTCACTTCTACGGAGATACTCATGAGACAACTAGTCCACTCAAACCAACCTTGGGTCTCCTCAGCGCAATAAGTAACAAGTTTTATTATACATGGGTTAGAAAGTGTGAGAGGCTGCGGAAGATATCCATCCACGTGAGTCGGTAGTCACATTCATGACTGATTTAATACTGCAAAGTCAGACGCTATTGTCAGTACTTGCAGAAGTAGTTCAATATCCAGGCATACAGGAAGATGCCTCCATTGCCAGAAGGAAGAGAATTGGATGCAGGGCTGCGACAAGCATGAGGTAGAGGAAAGCAAGGATGGAATACTCGAATAGCTAACTACTCAAACAAGCCTGGCATTCACGATACTTGATACAGCTCTCAAGCTTTATGAACAGGTAGAATAGATAATAGACTCAGGAGAAAGTGAGCATTTAGGAAGTAAGTCTGGGTCCTTTATAGTAGGAATGTACTGCAAAGTAATTATGAAGGGAATCGAGATAACCGGCGGATTACGAAGGGCTGCAATCCGAACTAGCGATACGGTAATGAGAAATTATGATGTAGCTGGAGTATGTCACGCACTTGAGAATAGCTCGTTAGTATTATTAGTAGATGCTGCACCCCCGTAATGGAGGAGGGTATGTCCAACCTTCAATAAGCGTAGTTTGAGCAACTAGGGGTATCTATGTTCACTACTCGGGATACCGGAGGAGCTCACCTTCTATGAAGCTGATTACTGATTGGAAAGATAAAGTGAGAATATACGACTCCTTATCAAGTGCATATGCATATTATGCATTATGCGTTGATATCTAGCTATTCAAACTGATCACTCGATAGTTCACCATATAGGACTATGGGTATGTTGGCATTACGGCAGCATATATGAACTTAGTCTATTTGGCCGAAGAGATCGAAGACTATCTACTGGTGGAGTGGGGATACCCTCAGATGTATTAGGTGTCAGGAATACTCTAAGTTCGAGTGCAGCAATTTTTCAGAGTCAAATAGTGTTCGCACTTCCTTTTTTTGAAGATAAAATCTTAGAAAGATAAATGATTTTTAGGAAAAAGGAAGCAGTGAGATTTTAGTATAAGTAGTAAGGGCTATTGTCCGGAGTTTGAGAAAATCAAGCAATGGAGAAGAGACCATAACAATATAATAAGTTATCAAGTTAAGAATTTGAGAACTTTTATTTTATTAGGTTATCTTTATTGAACTATCATTGCTCGAGCCTTCCCGACTTCCCTCCGTCATATCGAATACCATACGGACTAGCTTTCTCTACCCCTCTGAGTTATTTACCTCCTACACTACATTGTTACCTTAAAGTTAACAAGGCTCCTTCATGACACTTTACCTCATGATATGATTGCGATAGCTTCTTTCGGTACACTTCTTGCAAAAAGTGACGATGAGCTATTCCACATAACTTCTGTCCAGTCTGTTATCCAGACTATGAAAAGAATCGTTGAAACTTAGTACTCCTAACAATTTGGAATATTCAAGATAAAAAACCGAATTACAACTCCAGAATCTACCGAAACCATAGCAAAGCTTTTACTATAGTAAATCATTAGCCTACACTCTGCAACTATCGAGTGCTACGTCCTCTTGATATTATTTACCTTCATCATGTCTGATTAAGGACAACCAGACTCTCCTGGTCTACCACCTACCGATCCAATAGATACTAGTAACAACAGTTTCATAAAAATAGAATCGGTACCACCTACCGACAACCCAGATACTCTTACTACCGTGTCCTTTGCCCTGAATATGACAGGCTCACATTTCCTTCCCACATCAAGTCTGAGTTTACTAAGCCCTTTGAGAATTACCACCAACCCTTATATAGAATTCAGAACCCAATTAATAGAGACTTTTAGGTTCATCCTGGGAGAGATCCAGCAAAGCCAAAATGAATTATATCTTGCTCTAAGTAGCTTCACAGCCCAGAGTCAGGCAGCATATATGAACCTCTGACTATTCCATCCACGATTTGCAAAAAACTTGGAAGTTTCCGATGCAGAATTCATGGAACACTGACAATGCCTACTACAACTCCAAACTGCAATAATAGTAAAACAAGATTGGTTAAGAAAAGAAGTCTGAGAAGCTTTTAGGCTACTACAAGAGCAACGGGCTAGGGATAACTAGGATTCCCAAAGCCTAGAGCTTGAATTGGCTGAACAACTGTACTTTTTCAAATGCCAATTGATCAGCAAGAGGCTAGATGGAAAAAGGAACTCGAGAAATAAAAAATTGATGCGGCTAAAATGTTCAAACGACAGGACAAAATTACTGCCTCCCAATTCAACTATAATTAAAAGAAAGCAGTAGGGATCATAGATCAGCAGGCTAATGAATCACAAACCGCAATTGACAAACTTGTCCAAAGATACAAAGCCCAACTCATTGATTATTCAGCGGATACTTGGATTGCGGCAGATGAGGAGCCTGGACCCTCCAACTGAGGTCGGTCAAAACCCTTTGAAAGATGTGATGTTAAAAACAAAACAAAAAACTCAGGATCAACTACTCCTGATAAAGGAAAGGAAGTCAAACCAAGAGGAGAAATAAACCCGCCAACACCCCATACGCCACCATGTAATACTGGTGGAGATCCAAACCCAGGCAACTCAGATGACCATGATGACGATAGAGAAGACGACCAAGGGATAAAGAGCAGCAGACTGGCAGGGGCTTCTAGGAAAACGCCCATTTCCAGAGACGTTTTCCCAAGTACTACAGCTATCCTAGAATGCTTTCGAACCATCAGCGAACCACAGCAGCTATTCAAGCAGATCGCGGAACCTGATTATTTCTTTCAGGGGGAAGACAACTAGGACTTACAAAACTGGGTAACCGCTTATGAAGATTATTTTAATCGCAGTCCTACGGAATTGGAGGATCATAGCTATTGAATTGTGTTTGCTCTTGGGAAAGCGATGGGCAACAAAGGCGAACCCGTTGCAGAGAAATACTGAACGGTGGAGTGAGGTTTAGGTGGCTAGACTTGAGACCCCACCTATTCCACATGGGAGCGATTCTGACAAGAAATAATGAAATCACATATCGGAATCGAAGAAGAATGAAAGGCCCTGGAGGAAATAGATAAGGTCAGTTACAAGGGCAGAATCCATACATACCTGCTTCTTCTCGAAAACCAGAATATCAAAGCAGGCCTCACTGGAATATCGCAGAGGGTAAATGTGAAGAGTAACTTCCTGAGGACATTCTTCAGTGAGTTTCTCACTCTAAGTTCACTAACAATTAAGAGTGGATGGATATTCTTTTGGATATTGGAAGACAAGCGTAGAAACTTCTCGAACGGCGAAAAATATCGAAATTGATAACTACCCCGCAAACGGTTAGGCTTAAGCGGAAATGTGAAGTCAACAACAATAACACAGAGTTCAACTAAAACAAGGGACCAGAGGGTTTTACTGATAAACGGCGAAAAGATTATGCTTCTCAATGGAAAGCGGTTTTAACAACACCTGCTCAAGCAGAAAATAATTCCAAAAATGACCATACTGACTTGAAGAAGGTATATAAAGGAAGTTCCAATGAACTGGTAGCACAAGGAAAAAAGGAGAACCGTTGCACCCATTGCCATCCTCACAACCATCGATAGCTGAAGTGGAGAAGACAAGCTGTCTTGGCAACAACATTTTTAAACAATAAAGGACATGATAAATCAAAGCCCCGTTCCAATGGCGAACAACAACTTTAGCCATACAGCAACCACCTCCACGCCGAAAACCCACCCCTGAAGTCAACCAGATTCATTGCTCCTCACCCTTACTGGTCTGGGAATCATCACATACTGAGATGTCATAAGTGACTCATTACTTCTTATGGATCTCCCAAAGTGCATTAGTCCTAAATTGACCTTCCTTAGAGGAAAGACGTCGAAGCGAACCGTTAGGTAAGAATAACAACGCAGCGGCTGCTTACACCGATAATTAGAGGCAAGCTGGAATACCGATATTAAAGGCGGCAGGAATTGATAGAAAGATAATTAGCTCGGTCGCTGATATTAAAAGTTGTAAAATGCTTGTAGGGCTCACCAACTATCCCCCATTGCGGTGCGCTACAAGATATTAAATGTAATACACAAAAGTAGCAATGTCAAACAACTTAAGGGACAGAAGAGAGAAGTCGGACAGAGTTTTTTAGGAAGCCTAGGTGGTTCAGATCTGACCCCTACCCTAGTATATAGTGGGCCATAATCTCTGATTCCAAGCGGAATCGACCCCTTCACATAGCGACTAAAAGGGAGGGGCCTAACCCCCATTCTACCAACTAGACCATGATGTTCTGCTTAAAATACATAGCAGGAAACCATGTGATATCCGACACAGTTAACCTCGCTTAGGCGAAATACAACAAACAATAAGTCACCATAGCAATAGAATAGTTCTTAGCTAAGTTAATTTCAATTGTTACTGTTTTTGGCATTATGCAAAATGTTCATGCATTTTCAGATGTTGTGATTTTGTCTATTTATGGGGTTTATGCATTCGGGAACCCCTGGGCAGGGGGGAAACACTGCTGGTAGTGGATTGCCTGGGAGCAAAAAATTAATGTTGAATTACTATGTTTAAATTTATTTTGTCTTAAGAGACCTGTCACAAAGTGTGGCGAAGCAAGGCAGACTGCGAAGGATTTTACATAACTCACACTCGTAAGTCATAGAGGTTTGAGTATTTCACAAGACTACACAATAGTATGTCATTCCTTTATTATCATTGGTTAATGGTTTTGACATGACTCACGATTGTGGTCATATGAGTATGACTTTTGCACATAACTCATATTTCAGAGTGAGAGGTTTCACGCATCTGACCCGAATTGCGCACCTGACGGTGTGATTGTGGTTTAATTGGTTATTGGTTTATTCCACAGTGACTCATAGGAGTCAGCTGATGGATTTCACACTATGACTCACTATAGATCATAGGATCGTGTGACAAGAGGGTATGAGTCATGAGGGTTAGGGTTATGGGAAGAACAAATATCAAAGGAGCCCTTATGGCGACCTGGTAGTAGGTTCTTCACGCAACCATCTAAGTTATCTTCTAAACCATACTTTCAATATCAACTCTTGATACCTTTTGAACTATTCGGACAGAGACGACGAGTGTCTCATGAAGAATATAGCAATCAATCGTATAAGATAGGGGTTTCGGAGACTGAGCTATCATAGTGCGAGACAACGAAGAAAGTGTGATTGCTATTCGGAATTGTGGTTACCTGCTAAAAGTATCGCCTAAGTAGGAGGGTATTGTAACAAGACCTAAATGGTCGAAACGATGCGGGCGTTATCATAAATACCTTACAATGACACACGTATCAATATAGCTCCCAAACGAGCTAAGTAGTTGACTACTCCGTCCGGCAAGCGGAAAAACATTATTGCCCAAGACTCTTTATGCTATGATTGTCCTGAAGGATATATGCATATCTACATCCTCGGCAAACACTATTGAATCCAAGTCCCACTGGACTTATGATCAGATATTTTCCTCTTTAACAAAGAAATTGTTCGAGATCTCTATATTCCATATGAATCATGATGCAATGCCATCCAAATTCAGGGCTTTACTAGTGAAACTATCTTCTCCAGCGCATCATATTATACACACTCTCTCTACCTAGAAATAGGAAAGAACCAGAACCTCTCTTTCATTTCCTGCGAAATAGCTTCAGCCGGGAAATATGGCATCATTATACAATCTGGATGGTGACATGAGGAACACCCGCGGACCAATCTCAGGGACCAGAGTGCTTGGTCTTTTGGTGCGGAGTGCTGTTGATCGTATTTACTGCCCGAATATGAAGGAATTTCAGTTGAATGAGATAAAGAGGTTCTTAATGATCCTAACGCTGTGCTTATAGGAAAAATTGAGAGAAAACATGATGAGAAAGTCACTATCATCAATCTCTTAACCTGAATGGAACCACGACTATCTTGATCTATTCCATCCCTCCACAGCAGAAATGTTAGCACCTTGAATTACCTTTGACTATGCGATAGATCTTAAACCTGATACACAACCACCATAGGGTCCAATATACCCTTTATCTGAAAAGCAACTCCAAGCACTATGTTGCTATATTGCCAACATGATGAAACAAGGGAAAATTACAGCCAGCAAGTCTCCAGCAGGAGTACCTATTCTCTTAGTACTGAAACTTGATTTTCAACTTCGGTCGTGAGTAGACTACTGAGAACTTAATAAAGTTACCATCCACAACAAATATCCAATTCCTTTATTGACAGAACTCAGGTATCAGGTTCTAGACGCAAGCATCTTCACATAATGTGATCTGATGGATGGATTCCAACTCATTTCAATCCATCAAGGTGATTAATAGAATACAGCTTTTCGAACTCGATATGGCCTTTACCAATATAAGGTCATGCCGTTTAGTCTTGTCAACCAATTAGCAACCTTTGAGACTATGATGACCAAAGTCCTCCACGAATTTCTTGACTATGGAGTTGTCATCTATATAAGATGATATCCTATTCGATTCAAAATTGGTCACAAAACATATCTCCCTGGTTCAGAAAGTCTTACAGTAGTTGCAGAAATTCCAGATACCAGTATCATTAGTAAAAAGTATGTTCCATATAAAATCGGTCGATTTTCCAGAATATGTTGTGATAACAGAAGGAGTTACAATGAATAAGATGAAGGTAGAGACAATTAAGGCTTAGAAACCTCCGATATCAGTAAAGGATATCCAGATTTTTATCGGATAGGCAAATGTTTATTGATGATGTATTAACAACTTCTCGAGGATGTGCACTCCGATCACGAATCTGTTGAAAGGAGAAAAATGAAGCTTTGTATAGGGAATAACCCTGCACTAGGCCTTTGAATACCTTAAGCGATGTTTCGTTATGACCCCGATCGGTTGTTAATTTCCATCAGACGAGGATAGTGTTGTCGAAATGGTTGCAAGCAATTATGCCCTCGGTTGCATTCTTTCACACTTTCAGAGCAAACGATTACACCCAGTTGCATTCCACTCTTGAAAACTTAATTTAGTAGAAGTTAATTATGACATCCATGATACAGAATTATTGGAAATTCTTGTTGCCTTTATGGAATGGAAACATTACCTTCAAGGAACCAAGAAACGAATTACAGTCTATACTGATCGTCAAAACCGCCAATATTTTCTAACTACGAAAGCCTGGACAGCACACCAAATTCATTGGGGGCAGAAATTATGCGATTTTAATTTCATTATCATCTATTAACCAGGCTCGAAAGAAGGCAAACCTAACGGTTTAAGCAGGCGGCCAGAGTACCGCTCTGATGAGAGAGCAATGTATCGCGCACAGCAAATTTTACAATCTAAACAATTCTGCAAATTGCAAATTGCGATTCTTTGAGCCGAAACCTTCTTACCCTTTTATCAGAAAATACCTCAGTCAGAAACAGCAAACCATATACGAGTTCAAAGCCTTTTGGAAGAGGCAAGAATCCTAACTCGAGGATCCAAACTTGTAGCCAGACATGATCTCGACCGGATCGAAACCTGAAGAATTCCAGCTAAGGACCCACTTCTTATTAAAACCGGATTAGCTATTGCCATTCCATGTGGTACTTACAGTGACATTGTATCAAGAAGATCCTTGCCAACTCAAGCTATCTCATTAGATGGTGGAGTCATTGATGCAGACTACAGAGACGAAATCAATGTCCTTCTCGTAAATCATGGCTGAACAGATTCCAAAATTCAGACAGGAGTTTACATTGCGTAACTCCTAGTGGAAAGAACAGATGATCAGGACTGGATGGAAGTGGATGGAGAGGACGAGTCAGAAAGAGTTAGACAAGGATTTGACATATCAGGACGAGGGTTGGAGTTGAAAGAAACTCAATCAAGGATATGCTTTCTCCATTCGAGCGGCATACACGAATTTTATCATATCGCTGATATCAAGCCCCCCAAGATATTTTGAAAGGACAAGTCCTATTGTCTAATGCTATTATTGCAAAGATAAACCTTAAGGAGACTGAGGTTTTGGAAAATATTCAACAGGGGGCAAAGGAAGATCAAAATTGGCTGCAGAGAAAGGAAGAATGAGAAACTATACTAAGGGGGGGGGGGGAATTGCCAAAACGATAGAGTCTATCCGATGACCTACTTTACTACACGAACCACTTATACATTCCAGCTGACGAAAACCTGCAAAGACTTATCACCAAAGGGTGTCACTACTCGCAAGTGGCAGGACATTTCAGACAACATAAGACACTGGAAATCATTACTCAAGATTGTTACTGGAAAGATCTTGCCGACTGGGTTAACGACTATGTACGATCCAGCTCCACTTGCCAATAAGCAAAGTCTCTAAGACAGGCGCGATTCAGTTTACTTCAACCTTGACAAGTACCATTCGGGGCTTGGGCTACAACTTTGGTAGACTTTATTACTCAATTACAGAACTCTGCAGCTCATACCCAAATCATGGTCATGGTAGACCCGTTCACAAAAATGACACATTTTCAAGGGTTAGAAGAAAAGGAAACTGCTCGAGACGTCGAAGAAGCATTGCTTAAAGAACTATAGAAACATGAAAGACTATGCTGAGAAATCATCTTGGATATGAATGCCAAGTTTTCTTGCGAATTTTTGGAATGATTGTGCACAAAACTTAACATTAAATGAAAGATGGCAACAGTGTACTACCCTCAAACTCACAGTCTAACGGAATGAGTAAACCAAGTGTTGAGAGGTTACATCCGAATATTAGTCAACTACGATCAGGACGACTGGTACTATCTGTTACCCTTAGCCAAGTTCGCTTACAACAACTCGACCACTACAGCATATAAAATAACCCACTGCTTCGCAAACTACATTTATCATTCTCAAACTGAATGGTTAAAAGAACGAGAAGCCAAGAATTCAGGAGTTAACATGTATGCACACTGGATGCAAAGGATATAACAACAAGTAAGAGAATCCCTCGAAAAGACAAAGGAAGCCATGGGATGATATCACGCTTGAAAGGCTCATCAACAACCTCATTTGAAATTTGGAGATCTTGCTATCGTGAATGCCAAAAAATATTCACACAAAACGCCTTTGGAAGATGGTGGCCCCTAAACTTTACAGCCCTTTTAAAATCCTAGAACAACGAGAAAATCTTGCCTAAAAAATTGAACTATCAGACTGTTGGAAAATCCATCCATTAATTCATGTATTGTTACTCAAGCACTATCGAAGTTCAATTTGACCGCCTCGAGAGCAACAACCAATGCAACCCCAAGAGATTGATGAAGATCTTGAATGGGAGGTGGAGAAAATTTATAAGAGTGAAATAATCTCTTATGAAAGACAGGTTAGAGGAAGACAACAAATATTCCACAAAATACGATATTTCGTGAAGTGGAAATGGTGTTCAGAATATGATAACACCTGGGAATCAGCTGATCATTTTGGAAATACGAAGGAATTGCTATCTATATTTCATAGAGAAAATCTGGAAATGCCATTATTAGGGTAAGTAGCATTACTCTGAAAGGTTTTCTTACCCTGGCTAAGCAAACGCAGAAGGTTTTTCACCCTACCTTGTAGAGTAATAAAAGGATTTAATATTTAATGTTTATCGCTACTTATGTATTATATGTCAAGAAGGATTTTGGGGACAAAACCTTTTGAAGAGGGAGCTAGTATTACGCATACAAGAATAGCTCGCTAGTATTATTAGTAGAGGCTGCGCCACCGTAATGGAGGAGCGTATGTCCAACCTCAACTCACCGTGGTAGGAGGAACTAGAGGCATCTATTTTGACTACTCAGGATACCAGAAGAGCTCACGTTCCATGAAGCTGATTACTGATTGGAAAGACAAAGGGAGAATACTCTACTCCTTATCTGGTGCATATGCATATTATGTTTTATGCGTTGATATCTGGCTATTCGAACTGATCGCTTGATAGTTCACGATAAAAGAATATTGGTATGTTGGCATTACTACCGCATAGATGAACTTAGTCTATTTGGACCAAGAGATAGAAGACTATCTGCTAGTGGAGTGGGGACACCCTCAGACATAATGGCTGTCAGGAGTACTCTGAGTTCGAGTGCGGCAAGTTTTCAGACTCAAACAGTGTTCGCACTTCCTTTGAGGAAGATTAAATATTAGAAAGATACATTATTGTTAGGAAACAGGAAGTAGTGAGATTTTAGTATAAGTAGTAACGGCTATTATCCAGAGTTTGAGAAAATCAAGCATTGGAGAAGAGAGCATAAAAATATAACAAGTTATCAAGTTAAGAATTCGAGAACCTTTATTTTATTACTTTACCTTTATTGAACCATCATTGCTCGAGCCTTCCTGACTTCCCTCCATTAGCTCGAATACCATCCAGCCTAGCTTTCTCTACCCCTCTGAGTTAGTTACCCTGTAACAGAGTAGTCCTCATTCACAAAGTTTGAGCAATTCTAATATCAGCACCTAGCCTTGTAGACTGTAACTGAGCAGGTAGCTCTACCCTCGGCATATGCCTGATATCAAGAAACAAGTTGAGGATAGAGAGGACATATGAACAAAATCTCTACTATTTACCCAATAAACTAATAAGCAATATTGAAAACCTTGGATTGGTGACTAATACAGGGGTACCACCAACAATTATCATATAACACTAGCGATGTGGTCAAGCCGCAATAGAGTACCTACAACCGTGGGTTAAGGAGTTTAGCAACAAGATGTTAATAATCATAGAGGCGATACAACCATATAAGACGTGTCCTGTTGGCCACAAGACCAAGAAACCAATGACTGCTGTTCGAGAGAAAGAGGTTGAACTATTGGGGGTAGTTCATTGTGATATCTGAGCCAAATTCCTGTTGGCCCTATAATACGAAAATGGTATATTATATCTTTCATAAATGAAAAAAGTGGAATTACTGTATTCACGCTCATGAAACCCAAAATCAAAGCACTGGATGCTTTTAAGATATATATTGTTTGAGCTGAGCATGCAGCAGGTAGAGAGATAAAAACCTTGAGGATGGATGATTGTGGGGAGTTAATTGGGTAATCATTCATTTCCTATCTGTATTCTTGTGGAACTGTCAATAATATTAGTGTGTCCTACTTGGGTATTCCAAAAGTATCCGGATAAGGGCAAATCGAGCTTAACGCCAAAAGTGCTGAAACTGCCAAGCAATGTATATAACCATTTATCCAGAATATTGTTTCAATTTTTCAAGACACATTTGGGTGAGAAGATGGCAAGTGCTATAGTAAAAAGAGTTAAGTCAACGCGAATTCCAATGTCCAGTTCACAATTTATCCATGATAATAGGAAAAGAGGTCATACCATGTTGGAGGGCTGTAATAATTACTTTGCATAGCCTGCCAAACCCAATAAGCTATAAAAATATAACAGGGGTTACTGCTATTAATTCCTCAAGTGCGAATGCTATTTGGCGTCAGGCGGTTGAAAATTCTGGCAGGGTATGATATGAAGTGGGGCTGGACATGGCAGAGCCAATTACCCTGTTTGAATTAGTGGAGTAGGAGTGTCTGGATCTGAATCCTAGATCTGGGAGGCTGGAGGTGTTGACAGAGGAAGATAAGAACCACATCGTTGAGAGGGCCAAGAAAATCTTTTCCAGCCCGCGGATAAAGCTTGTTGATACTGGGCGTGAGGCTGGACTCTTGCATTTGTATGATGGAACTGTTTTCCATGCTCTAGCCCTCGGGGGCATTCATGCATACCTTGAGGAGTTTAAACCTATTCCTGGGCCAGAGCATACACTGAATCGATTGGCAAGTAGAATCTGTTTTGTTTTTAGGTCATGGTGGAGTTAGAAGGGAAATATTACACAAAAAATTCCTTTTTCAACCCCGGAGCTGAATGCCTCTAATATATAATAGACAAAGTTGTTTGGTAATGCTAATATAGAAGATAGAACTATTGCCACGAACGAGCAGTTTGTAGGCTAAAGTGCTGTGGGCAGAGTACATACTTAATGATGAAATGTCCATCGAGTTGGGGGCAGTTTTTGGCAAATCATTAGTCTGGAGGGAGAAAGGTGAAACGTGGCAGGACAATTACCTGGGTACTAACGTCCTTGATGGGGAAACCAGTTGGTACCCAGATCTGGCTTGGCACTAAGATGAGGTAAAACACTTACCCCGCACACAACAAAAACAACGACTCTGGTTGCATATACTACCGGATTATCATGAGATTTACATAGATGGTGCTAATCGACAAGTTGCAGAAGGACACAAAAGATGCTTTCCTTCAGGACAATATTAAATTCTACAATGAGAGTCCAGAAGCGTCAATCAAGGGTACAGCGGAGAAGTATGGTATCGCATACTCAACCTTGCGGGGTAGCCTGAAGAGGGTTGAATCTCCAGTCAGTGGTTATCAGAGATTGGATATTTTAAAACCATATGCGGACAATTCGGTAGTTCGATGGTGTCAACATTTGGACGAGTGGGAACATCTGGCAAGGATGTCACTGGTCAAGGAGATGGTGCAGGCCATCGTATCACGAATGCTAAATCAGCATGTATTAGGAAGGCATTGGATATCACAGTTTCTCGGCCACCACTCCCAGCCTGCGGCCAAGTTAAGTACTTACATTCATCGCCAAAGGGCTGTTGCCAGTGATTCGCAAGATAAAACTGACTACTTTAACAAGGTCAGACTAGGGTCTCTCCTGCCAGTAATATGATATTAATCGAGAATCTTGCTACAAAATTTAATGAAATTTTATAATATTTTACCGTACAATATCTATAATATGGACGAGAAAGCTTTCATGATAGGGGTAGCCCCACGATGTAAGGTAATTTGTTGCAAGGGGAGGAGGACAACAGATTTCGTAAAGGATTGGTCACGGGAGTGGGTAAGGGCTATTGAGTGCATCTCCAGTTATGGCTTAGCTCTACGCCTTATAATTATCAATAAAGGACAAGCCCATTATATGGGCTGGTATTGAAAGCTAAAAAATTAAGATCTAGATATATTTGGGGTTTCGGAAAAGGGCTGGAGTAATGAGTAGTTAGAAATGTGGTGGTTAGAGGAGGTTTTTGACCATTAAACTGGAGAGAGGTAATTATTTACCGCTAATCAAATTACAAGTTGATATTGAACAAACTACTGAAAGCTTGTATGAACTATATAGTCCTGGAAATGGATACCAGCTTCTCATCTTAGATGGGCATACATCACATTTCAATTGGCGATTTTTTTCTTTATGGCCGCAATGTAAAGATTATTCCATTTTGCCTCCCAGCTCACTCTACCCACCTGCTCCAGCCATTGGATGTGAGACTCTTCAGTCCCTTACAGAGACATTATCGGAATGGCCCAGATGAATGTGTCTTGAGTCGCCATGCAGGTATGAATAAGGGAGAATTTTTGCCATTGGGATTTCCAATTTATTTAATACTTCTAAGTTCTGCTCCTTAGGAAACTAATTATTTTTTTTATAGGATCTTGACGCCTGCTAGACAATTAGCTTTCACCTCAAGCAATATCCAGAGTGGTTAGGAAGCGGTAGGAATAATTCCTTTTAATCCACGTCGAGTACTCGAGGCAGTGAAGCCAAAAGACCCTTCTAGCGGGAATCTCAGTCCTCCGGTAGTTGCCGGTAACCCCACTCCAATATTCCAAAAACTCCACACGTAGTTAGTTGCGCAACGCGAACTACCTACTCCTTGCTAACTCCCAATACCCCATCCTCCAAATAAGTCGAATCCATTCTTTCAGGCCTCGCAGAAGGCTTTCAATAAACAATTGCTGATAAGGTATAGGAGGAGGAGGAGCAGAAACAGTACAGAGCCATGGTGGGAAAAGAAAAAAGGGGAAAGACTTCCAACCGCCGCAACTTGACAGAGGCTACTGTGGTTACTTCAGAAACAATGCTGATGTTGTGTGAGAAGTGGGAGCAGGTAGATACCCAAAAGGCAGCCAGGCAGGCAAAAAAGAGTACTCAATTACAGCTTGAGTCGATGAATACCAAATGTATGACCAAATCACACCTCTCAAACTCCACCGGGTCAGAGATATCTCCAATAATTATTGGTCAGGTCACAGCGACTAGTGATGTAGAGGATTTCTGGGAGGAAATGGAGGCATTAGAGCTTGATCAAAGCGCTGATACGGGCTATAGTGGGGGGGTGGTAGTTGACACAATTACTATAGTATAGAATTATTAATTTTGGTCTTTGCATCACAGATTTTAGTTTCTTTTTAGTTCAATTTCTTTTGTTTATACTGGGTAATAGTTTGCCGTTCAAGGGTGGAGTTCAATCTTTAAATTTAATGGTTTTTTTCAAGGGAGAGGTGCTATGACCCAAGAGGACCTTGATTCAGATTACGCCATTAGGACTGAGCGGGATCTAGGTCCAAAGCTGTTTCGCCGGAAATGACATTAAACAAAAAAATGGCATATCGGTGATGTGCTAGGGGGCTATATCTCGGTGATAGAAAGGGTTCTTCCTAGGACACGCAACAACAAAGGAGAAATAAAAAAAGGGAAAAGAAGTAATTGAGGAAATGAACAAGCAGATGGCTGGAAAAACCGAAAGGCTTTATACTACCTGGAAATTGTCTGCAGAATGAAGGAATTTGAGGGAGCCGGAGTTACTAGTTACAGTGGAGGTGAGGGGTACAGGGCGGGCAGGCGGAAGGAAGGAAGGTAAAAAATGTTTAGTATTTCTAGGGAAAGAAGTAGACCTTCCGGTGACTGAAGGTTGGCGAAGGAAAGGGGCTCGATTTATGGAGATATGTGAATCATTTGTGTAAACCTATCCTGTGACGAGCCTTTATACAGCCAATGGCAAATCTTCCAAATTTCTGTCTAATGGAAGACAATGCGTTCTCACATTGGTCAGACTTCACAAATGCAGCCCGTGACAATGGTGGGATAGCGAAGATCGATTGGCCGGCAAACTCACCGGACCTAAACCCTATCAAACACATACTGGCGATTAATAATGTCCCGAATTCTAAGCCGCCAAAGGAGAGCGGGTAATTACCACTCCAAATCAAATCAAAGAAGTTTTGGTACATGATTAGGCAAAGATCACTATTGAAGAGATTAAAAATAAGGGATTAAAGCTGCCTCTGATTATGGGCAGGTGTATGCTACCAGAAGGTGGATCAAACTTTGAAGCATACATGTAACGGAATCTACTAGTATTTCCTTTACTCACTACACCGACGTTGGATATTGCCTATTTAGGACTCCCTAGTAACACACATTCCATCCTTGTACTTTCCTTATTGTTATAGTTTCCTATTGGGTAGTACCTTCCTTTACTCACTTATTTGTACATTTGCTTTTGTACCAAATTAGGATATCCTATGCTTACCTACTATGTATTACTGCATTAGTACATCAGTAGCGACCCCTTATTTGTTTGATTTCATTACTTGTTATGTTAGTTATATCCTGTTGCTTCTATGACCCTGTTTAGGACTTAGAAGTTTTGCTACTCATGTAGCTTTGCATTTTGATATTTGCTCTTTGAACAGGATATTTGATTATGCTTTATTTTGTATTTAAAGAACTCAAAATTCCCTAAGGATTCGAATTCTCAAGCCTCACAGGAATGCTCTTCTTTAATATACCACAAGTTGAATGGTCACTCTATTAGTCCCTCATCTTTCTTATATCTCTTAAAGAGATTCCACTTGACGCTTGCTCTCCTGTCCTTCAGTATCTCCGGATCTCCCTTTGGGAATCTCGCGATACCTAGGAGCAGGTTACAATACATGTATTCTAGATATCTTTTTTCCCTTTTTTTTTACCCTTAAGGTGGCTTAAATCTTTATTTAACTATTTGGATATTACGGCGTTTTCTTTTTCAATTTAATAAAGTCTATTCCTTTCAGAAAGCCTACTGTGATAGGTAATCTACAAGACTAGTCAGCCTGAATATAGGGAACTACAGGCCATCGAATCTGTTGACTCTTAGCATCAGTAACAATCACACGCTGTAGTTTCCCATTTGGCCTAGCAGCAAAATACGGGACTGCCAAGACTTTGGTCTGGGCATCCAGATACTTGTAGAATATGCAAGTATAGTCTAAGTAATAATAGAGTCACGAATGGGGCAAAACCTACCTGAATGGAGATAGTACAATACATGATCGCAGAAGCCAAACTGCATAACAGCTGCTGGGAATGCGCAGTAGGCACTGTCACTCATATACATAATTGAATCTCCTCCTTGTGATAAGAAAGATAATAGTGCGCTCACTCATTGGTAGGGGGAACTACCCAGTATCAGGCTTCTGAGAAATCTTTGACAAGGGCTATATGCCCTGGTTTCTAATCAAAATCAAAAGAGGTTGGGCCGGATAAATTCAATGCAATCTTATTAGATATAATCTGAGTGCTGAAAAGTAAGTCTAACATGTCTATAACGTATTCACCAAGGCCATCCATAGCCTGTACCAAGTAATTTTTTATTGAATAGGAGGAGGATAAGAGGAGGACTCTGGATATAGAAGTACAAGAAGGTTGATATCACTCTAACAGTATTTCGGGAAAAGGACAATTGTGCAATACCAGAACCTACTCTTGAGAAAGGTATGGGAGGGTAAATTCCACACTATAGCCACAATGTATAGCCAGACTATGACGGGCTTGATGGCGATATAATTTCCATTATAATAGCAGTCAAATTTACAAAACCTAAAAGTAAGGTAGCAAGTCGAGAAGAAGGCAGAAGATTGCAATGCAAACTGAATTGGGAACAATATTATTACAATCCTCTTTCCTTTGGGTAATACTTGCAGCAGGTAACCCCTATTTTTACAAGCAGTCATGCTTTCCTGAGTTTGTACGAACAATTATAACGGAGTATACAGACTCCTGTCTCGTACGTAATATCGCTAAGTTTGTGAGAGCCACAATGTTCCTGGCTCGGTAGTGCAGTATAGAGATAAAAGTATATTGTAGGAAAATAGCTTAGATGGTTGCGAGAAGAACTCTCAACCAAGAGGCCTTTTTTATTTATTTATTTTTTTATTTTTATTTATATCATGCACTTTGTATTAATCAACTACGGGGAACAAAGGCTACGTGCAGCAGTGGCTATGGTAAAAAAAGAACCCCAACGAAATCCTCCTCGGCCCACTGGAAAAAACCATCATCACAAGGCCCTCTGGTGTGGAACCAACCGCATGATCCCGCCGCGAAGACAAAAAACTCCTATCGGCTAAGTAGATAATACAAATAAATCACCAACACGATAAGCAGGAGACAACAGGAAAACTGGACCCGAAAACGCCCACTTGACACAATAGCAACACAAACCAGATTAATATCCCAGCATACTCTAACAGAAACCCGATCGTAAAAATTCAGCCAAAAACTACAGAACACAGAACGGGGGGACAGTAAATGCTAATACCAAGCAAATCCATCACATTACTCCATAACCCAAGGCGTTGACATCGCCCAAGTAGGCAGTGCAATACCATGACCGAGCATAATAGAGGGCTGTGGCCGAGCTGAGCCACGGGGAAGGGGATGACCGAGGGGAAGTGGCAGTAAGAATGCCAGCTAATAAGAGGATGTTTGGCTGTAACCAAGCCACGGGACGAGACCAAGCGGAGGAGAGGGGGGTGTAGACCCAAGTCTCGTAGGAACTATAGGAAACGTGTGGGTGTCTGACTAGGCAGCCTCGAGCGAAACATAATTGAAGAGAGTGGAGAAATCGACCGTGGGCTGATGAAAAGTTTCCACCTACTCCGAACCCTGATCCCAGCCGTCTGAAACATGGACGTGAGGGTGTTGCCGACCGTGCAAATGTTAAGCGAGAAAGCAAAACAAAAGTGAAGAGGAGGAAGGGACAGGCCCTAGGAAATGGGTTCCCAAGTCCGAGTCCATTATAGGGGGGGGTGCAGCTCACTGACTGTGCGTTGGAGAAAGGATGGACCCGACGATGATTTCTCGTGGTATTGAGATTTCAATCGCCGGGTATATAGAGGAGATGGTTTGTGTCTCAACCAAGAGGCCTTTTTTTTTTTTTTTTTTTTTTTTTATCATGCTTTAAATTTTGATCAAGGTACAAAAATAGCATACATCCGCAATGGATACGGCCGCAACAAACCTTCAACCAGTCCAGCCCTTCATCGAGTCGGTGGAAACTGTGGGGCGACAAACCCCTGGTCTAAAACCCGCACCAAGCGCCCAGGCGCTGAATACAGCAAACCAAATATATACATGAAAAACCACTAACACCAAAAAGAACATCTACCAAAAACCCAAGAAACAACCCGACAGTGAGCAAAACCAAAAATACCAAAACCCATAGGAAATCAAACCAAGAGAAAGCCCATCCAGTACCAAGAGCATTTGCCGATCCCAAAGGAGAAAACCAAAGATCCATAGCCATACTCGAGGGTAATAGTACCAGGGCCATATAGGCCAGGCAGTCGGAGCTGATATTCGAATGGGTGGCAGGGGAGCCGAGAGAATCCACGAGCCCAAGGCGCAAATGGTGTGGGTGGTGCCAGGGGCGTGAGCCCCAGAACATGAGGGGGGGTGGTGCGCCGGCCTAAAGATAGGCCGACGGCGGGCGGGGTGGGGTTTGACTGTAACCGCGCCACGGGACGAAACCAAGCGGAGGAGAGGAGGGGTAAACCCAGGACAGTGACGCAGGAGACGAGGACCACCAAGGGGTCACGATTTTTCACGAAGTGACCGTACCGACCGAATCGTTCAGGAGGGAGTGCAATACCAGAAAGCAAGGCCACCAGTGCCGCTAGTTCACAGATCGCCCGAAGCCAAACGACAAAATACAGGTATGATGAGGGGTTGCCGACCGTGTAGATGCTAAGCGAGGACACGAGAAAACTGTGAGGAAGCCAGGAGCAGATGCGAAAACAAAAACTTGAGAGGGTGTTGGGACAGGCTCTAAGAAACGGGTACCCAAGTCCGAATCTATCATAGGGAAGTGCAGCTCACTGGGAGTGCGGGAGGTGGATGTTGACGATGATTTCTCGTAGTGTTGAGATTTCAAACGCCGGGTGTGTAGGGGAGATGGTTCGTGTCTCAACCAAGAGGCCTTTTTTTTCTCTTTTTTTTTTTTTTTTTTTTATATAATGCGCTTTTGATTATCAACTACGGGGTACAAAAGGCTATGTGTAGCGGTGAGCTATGATAAGGAAAAAACCCCAAAGAAATCCACCTCGGACCAGCGGAAAAAACTATCATCCCACGTCCCTCTGGTATGGAACCAACCGCAGAATCCCGCTGCGAAGACAAAAAAACCCCTATCGGCTAAGTAGACAAAAGAAATAAATCACCAACACGACAGGCAGGAGACAACAGGAAAACCGGACCCGAAAACTCCTCCCCCTTAAAACAAAGTTACAAAAGAAACTCCGTTCATATCCCGAGTCCTCTAACAGAAACCCGACCGTGAAATTTTAGCCTAAGACTACAGAACACAGAACGGGGGGACAGTAAACGCTAAAACCAAGCAAATCCATCACAATTACTCCGTAACCCAAGGTGTTGAGATGGTCCAAGGAGGCAGTGCAATACCATGACTGAGCGTAACCGAGGGGTGCGATGGAGCCCGCCGCCAGGGATGGGTGGTACCGTTGGCAGTAAGAATGCCAGCTAATGAGAGGATGTTTGGCTGTAATCGAGCCACGGGACGAAACGAGTGGTGGAGAGGAGGGGTAGACCCAGGTATCGTAGGAACTATCAGAAACGTGTGCGTGTCTGACTAGGCAGCCTCAAGCGAAACGTAATGGAAGAGAGTAGAGAAATCAACCGTAGCCTGGTGAAAAGTATTCTCTTACTGCGAACCATGATCCAGCCATCTGTAACATGGACGCGAGGGTGTTGCCGACCGTGTGAATGTTAAGCGAGAAAGCAAAACAAAAGCGAAGAGGAGGATGGGACTGGCCCTAGGAGACGGGTGCCCAAATCTGAGTCAATCATAGGTGGGGTGTGCAGCTCACTGAGAGTGCGTACGAGAAAGGATGGATTTGACAATGATTTCTCGTGGTGTTGAGATTTCAATCGCCGGAGGTGTAGAGGAGATGGTTCATGTCTCAACCCAGAGGCCATTTTTTTTCTTTTTTTTATCTCCCGTTTATATTTGTTTGCTAAGCCGGCAGCTATCTAGGTACAAAGTCGCTCCAGCTCATCACCAATGTAGACAAAAAACCTCCAACTACAGTCCATCCCCTGCCCCCCTTGCTAAAACCATCTGACCCTGCCCGACTAACCTAAACTACTTTTAATAGAGGTAGAAAGCGAAACCCCGGTACTACTGGTAAAAACTACGAGAGAAACAAAAGCCTGAAAACATCGAACCAAAAACCTTCACAGACGTCAACCCCAAAGAAAAGCCCCAAAACGACAGTGAGAAACCTATGAACCAAACAAAGAAAACTTCACGCCCACCGAAATCCCAACCCCATAGACAAAAGGGCGGATGAACCAACCCACAACGATCATAACATGAGGGCCAGTAGTGACCGGGGCATATAGCCCAGAAGCGAAGAGTCGAGGAGAGGACCAGAGTGAGATCCATATAACTGAGCCGGCGCAAGGAGACGTGTGGCGCAAGGAGCGAGACCCGGTGGTCACTGGAACCCGGACTAGAAGGGATGCATGACCCCACTCGGTGAGGGGAGAAGTCAGAGGCGGAAGGCTGAAATCCACTAGGAACAAGACAGAGTCAAGACCATTATAGGGGCACAGAGCCGAGGGAGGAGAGCAGTAGGGTGCCAGCCAAAGACTGTGGTATAGCTGTAACCAAGCAACGGGACGAGACGGGGCGGCGAGGAAGGAGGGGTAGACCCAACACCGAGAAGTACGCGGTAAAGGACCACCAAGGGATCACAATTTTTTGACAATGCGACCGTACCGACTGTAGTGCTCAGGAGATAGTCCAATACCAGAGAACAGAGCCACCGGGGCCACTACTTCACCGATAACCGGAAGCTCTGCTATGCCTATGACGAGGCGAAGGGGTTGCCGACCATGCAAGTGCTAAGCGAGGGCAACGAAGCAGGTGCGGAGAGAGAGGGGGCAGAGCATGAAACCCCTAGACGAAGGTACCCAGATACCTAAGCCATCAGAAGGGAATCAGAGAGAGGAGCCAGGAGACCGGAGCATCACACTCCTAGGCAGCGTGGCCATCAGAAGAGGGGAGAGGAGGGGGACCAACCGACGATGATTTCTCATGGTGTTGAGATTTCAATCGCCGGAGGTGTAGAGGAGATGGGTCGTGTCAACCCAGAAGCCATTTTCTCTTTTTTTTTTTCTTTTTTTTATATCAGTTTTGCATTTTATTCGTACAACTACCAGGAAAAACCAGACATGCAGCGCTAGCTATGGCCAAGAAAAACCTACGCATCTCTCCCCTCATGGGATCAAAGCCACGCCCCCAAGAAGCTATAGTACGGGCCCAACCGCACATCTCGCCCTCAAAAAAGTAAAATACTCTCAGCGAGCAAGCAGGAAGACGCAGAAAACCCTTCAGAAAGCTCCCCTGAACAAACGAAAGGATAACAAAGGAAAGTCTCCCACACGCGGGAAATGAGGGAAACTCCACTACACAGAAACCTACAAAAGAATAGAACAACATCTCCGTAGGGGCAGCCTAAATAACTTAAAGAAGTCGGCGGCCGACATTACTCAGGGCCCAAGGCGTTGACATCGATCGAGGAGGCGGTGCAATACCACGCCAGAGCGTAACCGAGAATGTGACCGTGGACAGCCGCGGGGGGCCCAAAGGCCGGGTGGTAGTAGGGTACCAGCCAAAAGAGGGGAAGTGTAGCTATAACCGAACAACGGGACGAAACCAAGAGGAGAGGAGGAAGGGTAGACCCAAGTATCGTAGGAACTATCAGAAACGTGTGCGTGTCTGACTAGGCAGCCTCGAGCGAAACGTAATTGAAGAGAGCAGAGAAATCGACCGTAGCCTGGTGAAAGGTTTTCTCTTACTGCGAACCGTGATCCCAGCCGTCTGTAACATGGACGCCAGGGTGTTGCCGACCGTGCAAATGTTAAGCGAGAACACAAAACAAGAGCGAAGAGAAGGATGGGCCAGGACCTAAGAGACGGGTGCCCATGTCCGAATCTATCATAGGTGGGGTGCAGCGCACTCAGAGTGCGGGAGGTGAAAAGTGACGATGTTTTCTCATGGTATTGAGATTTCAATCGCCGGAGGTGTAGAGGAGATGGTTCGTGTCAACCCAGAAGCCTTTTTTTTTTTTCTTTTTTTTATATCATATATTCTTAGTTAAGGTACAAGAACTCGCATGCAGCGCTAGCTATGGCGTAAAGAAAACCTTAAGCTCAACGCAAATAACAAAAGAAAAACTCAAACTATCTGCTCCAAGCTGTGTCAAGTACTCGACACGTAACCAACTAACGGGCTTTTAAACACGAAAACTAACAACTTTCCAAAAGCTAACACGAAAAACCCTCAAAAAAAAACCTTAGCAACGAAAACAGCAAATTACCCAATGGTACCTGCTATCAATAGAAAAACACAAACAACAATAAAAGGCCCTCTCACCCTAAGGGGCAGGTGACAGAACCACGGACTCAGGGGGCGACACGACAGAAACGCCCATATTGGGAGGAAAGTTGGTACACGTCTCACTGATGTAAGAGGCGAGTCCTAGAAGGGCGGGGGCGGAGGACCAAAGAGGGGCGTCGGCCCCGACGGAGGACACCCCCTGGAGGTGGAGGGCCCTAGGTACAGCTTTAGCTTCGCAGCGAAGGATGGCGTGGCTGAAAGTCTCATTCTCCTCGCGACACAGGTGGCAGAGGGGTGAGAGATCAGGTTGAGACCAGGATGGGTGGGCGGCCAGGTAGCTCTTCTCGGCGCGCATTTGGTGGAGACGACTGGCCATATACTTGCCTAGGCCCATGAACGGGTGGGGCGTCGTGCTGAGAGGGAAGGAGTAGTATTCCGGTGGCGGAGCGTCACGCTTCCATGAATCAAGCATCATGGTACGGGCTTTTCGCTGGAGGACGCGATAGGAGGCCTTCATGAGGGCTTCTGAGGGGAGAGGGGGGAGGTCTGGAAGCAGGGAGGCCCCCAAAAGAGGCAACGTAGGAGAATCCCCGATGAGGGGAAGGACAAGGTGCGCGAGGGCGTCGACCGGGAGGTGAGTCCTGACCGGGGGCTTCGGCTCGGGGGTAGACCAGAGGAGAGGCCTCACATTCGGATCAAGACCGACGCAGAGTGATCGTAGGTTTTCCTTCTACCGATCAGGCAGGGCCGAAGGGAAACTAAGAGGAAGGCGGGCAGCCGCCGGGTTTATGGTGGTGGGGGAGCAGCAGAGGCGAAGGGCCGCCATGCGGCATTGGTGGGGCAGGAGTACCGAGAGGGGGGGGAGCGCAGCAGAGGCGGCTAGAATGGTGGTTGGAGTAGACCTGAAGCATCAACCCAGAAGCTATAAGGGTCCTCTTTTTATACCCGTTCTTCCCACAACCTATTACTCCTCCCTTGCATCACAAGCCCCGATGACTCATCGTCAGTCATAGTGTGAAATCCATCAGCTAAGTCCTCTGAGTTACTGTGCAATAATCAATCAACTAATCAAAACACAATAAACATATTATGTGGGCGACTTGCATCAAATGCGTGAAACCCATGACTCCTATTTATGAGTCATGCACAAATGTCATACTCATATGACTACAATCATAAGTCATGTCAAAACAATAAACCAATCATAACAAAGGAATGACACGCTACCGCATTTTCATGTGAAATACCAAATCCTATGAGTTACAAGTGTGAATCCTGTGAAAACCTCTTACGCTAGTCACTATTTACGATAAAGGCAAAGTAATCTGTTCTCCCTAGTGGGACTGAGAGAACAGATACCTCTTTTTGGAGGGCAGCAGTAACATAAAAACAAACTCTAGATTTGGTTGGGGCGGTAACGGGAGGACAAAAACTAGTAAAACCTTCGAAAGAGGGGAGGCGGCCATACTATAAGGGGGGGTCTTGATGAGCTATAACAGCAGAGGCAACAGGTAAAGCACCAAAGGAATCAAATAAGAAAAGAAACACATTCCAGCTCCCTTGGCAGTTGTGTTAAATGAGGTGCAAGGAGCGTACAGGTACAAGCCCTGTGAAGTCATTAAGAGAGTTGTTAGAAATTTACCTGCGTGAGGCCAAATCATCGCGGGGGGTAGAGGAGGGACTAGGGGCTATATCAGGAAGTGGCTGGCCTATCCTGGAGGAGGACCGTACACTAGCTGATGGAGGGATACCTTTCAGGATGACCAAGTCAAAGGGAATTGACTAGCCAACAAGGGTGATGTGGCGGGCAGTCTGAGGGCGTGGGGATTGAGGCGGAGAGGTATCAGAGGTGTCTATTACTTCCTGGTCAATTGGCTCTGTGATTACAGAATGAGGGGCTGGGTGGGAGAGGGTGGGGGGGAGTGGGAAGGGCAGTCTCTGTGTCTTGCTGAGTGAGGCTCGGAGTAGTTGGGACATCTGGTGGGAGTGGCAAGGCAGCAGCCTAGGACTGGGCGGAGGTGCCCTTCCTTGGAGCAGGTGGAGTTTGTGCAGCAACAATCGGCTTTCCAGTGGAGGCCGCCATACAGCTGGCAAACTCTTTGATTCCTGCAGAGGGGTTTGAGGTGTCCAAATGTCAAACAGTTGAAATATTGACCAGAAGAGAAGGAAGTGTAAGCTCTTTCGACGGGGATGTTCTTACCAAATATCAGTACATCGGGATATTCGGTAAGCAGGTTGATGAACTCGGTGGGGATATGAATGATTATGGAGAAGGCCTTTTCTCCTTCAAGTCAAGTGGAGTGGTCAGGTCGGAGGAAACATGCTCTGGTAATCTTGAAGCCCTGGTCATTCTGAATACCTCTGCCTACGAGGGGGTAAGATGGTCATCCTTCTCATGATGGGCTTTGGCAGGGATTCCATAGATGGTGAACTGGAGGTCGGTATGGGCTAAAGGAAAGGGAAACCAAGGATTGAAGGCTACAGGGAAGGCTTGATTGAGTCTGGTCGCTAGGACCTCAAAAAAAGGGCAGTATAATCCGGCGGGGACACATGTATCAGATATACCGAGAGTAACAGCCCCTTTGTTATTGATAAAGACTTTGAAGGCTTTGGGGAGTTCAGAGCCAGTCTCTCAGAGGACAGAGGGGGCAATATCGGGGAAACGGAGGCAGATAGTGGGCTCGTTAGGGTGGGGACTCTGGGTTGTTCTAGGGGCAAGGAATCTTCAGGCAGCTACTTGGAGGGGGGGCAGGACCTTTGGGCGAGGCATACTGGACGATAGTCACGCCTTTATTGGCTAAGGTGCCTGGAGAAGATATTTTAGCTTTGGCTTTTGCCTTAGCCTTGTTGGCTCTGACTGCAGCGTTGAACTCAGATATTCCACAATGGATTACCTGGGCATAGGAGTGAGGGGGGGCAGTGGCGGAGTCCTCCATGGGAAGGGGAACGTTCTGTGGTGGTGTGGGGCCTGGGCAGCTAGAGGGAGACTGTCGGGGAGGGGGGCGATTGGTTGGGCGTGAGGAGAAAGGGAGGGGGACAGCTGCAGCCAGATGTGATAGATTATAAAGAGCATTTCAGACTTTCCTCAGGGGCTTATCAGGGCTGGAGTTTGCCACCTGAGACTGAAGGTCAAGGATGTGTGTGTGTAGTTCCTCTAGCCAAGAACTAAGAGAGGAAATTGCATGGATTGAAGAGCAGAGGAGGGGAAGGAGGGCACTTTCACTGGAGGAGAGATTTTCGCACTCCATGGGAGACAGCCATGTAAGTTGGCCAGGAGTGGAAGAGATAATGGAACTGATACGGTAGAGAAGATTGGAGAGAAAGTGAGCTTCCGTAGAGACCTCTGCTACAGACGGAGTGGTGGAGGGGGGACCTAACGTAGGCAGGATGAGGGAAGGAAACAGACCATGATAGTCCATAGTGGAAACTTAGCGACACGTGGACTAAGTTAGAAAGAATATTGGGTGGGAGGGAAGATCGTACTCTAAGCGATGTGGTGTTGTTTAACTTATGGTCAGGAAAATAGAGGAGTGAAGCATGTATTACTATCAGGTCACTGTAAGGGCTCCTTTGATATCTGTGCTTCCCACAACCCTACCTCTGTTGATTCATACCCTCCTATCTCCTGATCGTATGACTCATAGTGAGTCATAGTGTCAAATCTATGAGCTAACTCCTATGAGTCACTGCGCAATAAAGCAATAACCCATCAAACCACAATAAAACCATCATGTACACAATTCACATCACATGCGTGAAACCCATGACTCACAACTATGAGTCATGTTTGAAAGTCGTAAGCATATGACCATAATTGTGAGTCATGTCAAAACTATAAACCAATTATAACAAAGGAAGGACACACTATTGCGTAGTCATGTGAACTACTCAAAGCGCCATGACTCACAAGTCTGAGTCACGGAAAATCCCTTGCAGTCGGCCTTACTTAGTCAATATTTGTTACACAGAGACAAAAGAGAACCCTCATGCTTCAGGCCACCTGGGGAAGACCCCGATCCTGTATAGCTCAAAAGGAATCTCTACCCTGTTATTCGAATCAGCTACACTCTCATTCAAGCTATCACCAAAAGTCTAACATGTCTCTGATATATTAGTGATGTCTTCTGTTATTGGCAAAATCGCTTCTAGGTCCTGTTTCTCCTATTTGTCCTATTTGTCCTGAGTTTTGCCCCATTCTCCTCTCACATCCTCTGCATTCTAAGTTACCTAGTAAGCGTCTTTTGTATCAAGACTCGATGTCAGTCCACAGTAAGGTCCTGACAATGCCAAATATCATCTTGCCTCATTCCTGCTCCCAGACCTATTCATCTGTCATATCCTTCAGGAGGCCACTACAGGCCCTACCAATACGATGTCTCATTGCCAATATAAGAGAACATAAAACATTGGTCTGATGCCTTAATGTGGAGTCCTGACTTCCGTGACCTTCGCCTCTGAGTCCTATGTGTCTTGGCCATCCCGAGTTGGGTTGTAACCCCCTCTCGTATCCTCTGCCTCCAGAGTTGCCTAGCAATCCTCCGTAGCATCCGACTCAACTTAACTCTTGATTAATATTCTCACTATACCTTATATCACCTACACTCATTGCTCTGTCCTAACTTATCCATACATTATATCCTTTCTACGGTTATCGGGAATGATACCAATAGCATAAACAATTTTCTGTATGCCCTAAGTCTCGGGCAGTGGACTTGCTTTGGAAGTTCAGGATTACTGGCACAGGGTACAGATTCCCTAACTTATCTTCTCTAATTTCACTAACAACTCTTTTTTATTTCTGACTAGATCATTCTATGTATAGTATATATGAGTCTCATCACTAGTATGCTGAGCTGACTCCTAGAACTCCAAAAGGTTTACTATTATAGACGATACTCAATACTAGCTATGGCTGTATCCTGGCATCCAGGTATCCACAATACCTAGAGTTAATTAATCTCATTAAATCTCCGCCTATCAATCGCGATATTGTCAATCCAGTATCGTTCTTACTTGGAGATCAGGTATGTCAGGCCTAGGATAGTGACTATGTCCACAATTGTGAACCCCCGTCCATCCAAAATCTGCTGCACAGTAAGAACTTTATACTGGGCAGATAACAGTCCTGAGTTAAGTAGGCCTGACATCTGAATACTCGCGTAATACCGGAGAGTACCATGGTATTTCTAACCTCCAAATTGAGCAACAAGCTTGACCGTCAGGGAGTCCCTTAGGGCCTCATATTATCTCCCATTTCCAGTGTCCAACCTATCCAAATCATTTTGACTCCACTGGTTCCTAAAATTAAGATCACTGGTAGATGGCACATGGGAGAGGTCGTAAACATTGGTTTTTTTGAATAGCAGAACCATGACCAAGTTGTGTCCAGTGTCCAACTGGATGCTATCATAGTATAACTGGATGTTCAGGGAGGCGGTTCTCTGGATCAGCAAAAGTATCTCTTGCCTCAGATGCATTGGCGTTGCTCCCTGATGCTAATGATATCACTTCAGCATTCTCTGCATCAGCCTAAGTGGTATCTTGACTAGAGTTGTATCATACTCAAGCATCCTAGTCATCCTGGGTTCCCAGGCAACACTCTCTCTCTCCTGATGCCACCTCTTATTGTACTGATGGCCGGTTTAAACCTTAGCTCTGGCTCACCATCATGAAGGTTCCTGCTTCACATTGCCCTTTCTGCGTGCCCTGATGAATTATCTCATGTCATCTCCGACGTCAGCCCATGCCCCAGATTAGAATCTCACCTATACAGGGCAAACTAGGTAGTAGTATAAGTGTTTCTTACTCTTAATTTGCTAGAAAATTGATTTTATAAAAATGTACAGTTTGGTGATGTGCTCGGACCTGCAAAGCGCCCTCTAGCGAATGTTGTTGAGGTTCCCCCGACTAACTGACTACAATTTGCTGGAGTGTGTTCTTCGTCCTGGCAGCGCCACATGTTATAACACTCAGGTACAGCCAGGGGCCCACACACCATCGCCAGTATCTTAACCCCTTGATATACATCTTTGAATCTTCTCAAGTCAATCCGATAATATCCCAACAAGGGGACTTCCCCTGCAGCATCAGGTGAGCTATGCCAAGGTTTGCCCCTACGACCACTATTGTAACCGCCTGAGTGTCCCCTCTCATCTGCAGTGTAACAAGGGCATCAATATCCATGAGGTATCCAGAGTTGAATACACTCAATATCCGAACAGCTGCCACCTGACCCACAGCATTGTTACTGGTCAGGTTTCTGATTTTGAAGTGCGCTATATGCCCTACCAGCAGATAGCCCCTGAGTGCACTATATATATGATCAATACTAGTCTGGACTTAAACTCTATCGTTACGACACTACTGGTTCGTGAAGTGCCAGGGGCCATGTATCGCAGACAGTGGATGTCGTAAATGTTCCTTTCTTGGAATGGTCGAACTAAGAATTCAAGTTCGTCAGATGTTCAACTGGAAGTGATTGAAGCATTCCATAATTATCAGGGAGCCGGTGCTCTCCAGGTAGCTTACGCCAGCTATATCAAATCGACTCTCGATATATACTCTAGAGGGAGAATGCCTACACTTTACTATAATCCAAGGGTTAAGACACATAGTCCTAATCTCATTTTAGGATCCTCCTATAGTCTACCGGCATGGTTACTGCACTTGTGGTACTCTCTAAACATCCCAAGGCATCTGTGGAGACATCAGCTTCCCGGGAGAAAAGGGATTCAAGGTTCAATACCTTTACTGGGATGCTGTTTTGCTGACTATAGCTGTGCAAGATTTGGCACCCCAGATAATTTTGATTCGATCGTCGCCATATGTTATTGATTTGTTCCTTGTGCCCGAGCTCTCCAAACTCCATGGAATACATCATTTTATTGACAAACTGGCATTTATAATCACTAAAATAATTCAATAGATCTATTTTGTTACATTTCAAATGTGATTCTATTGATTAAATGCATATCTCGCTGGTGTTCCTTTTCACGAATATTCTCACTGATTCAGTGCTGTTTAGAAATGCCCAAAGGTTGGCTAATCATGATTCCCAGATATTTTTTTTCGTTCTCACACTCACCATCCTTGATCAGTCTATGTTTAGTTATGTGAAACCCCAAAAAGATTCCGTTTCTCTTGTGGAATCGGTCTAGAAAATCTTCCATATGGGCTATGGTTATGGATATGTGGCTTCTGTATTATGCAATTATATTGAAATTGACAAGGCCTCTGACGCATCCGTGACAATATTTGAAATGTCTCGCTTGGGAAATCTGTGGCTGGCACAGTGCTACCGTGAAAACTCCCCAAATTCATAGCACTACATTTCTTATCTCCTTTTCCTGCCATTGCAGTACCTTATCATATCCCTTTTTGGGTACTATAAATCTAGGGTATACTGGTCATGTCATCAAAACCTTGGCAAAGGCCTCAAGTCGCTCATGTTTGATGAGAGAGCTGTGGATCCAATCAGTCGTATGCTTGAATAAGCTGTGATACACTGTATAGAGTATGTCCGGGACCTGCAAGTGAGGGATTGAGACCTGGTGTAGTTTATACATCAGCAAAAAAAGTACCTTGCGTCAGATGCGTCGGGGTTGCGCCCTGACGCAAGCGACGTCGCTTCTGCGTTCCCTGCGTCAGGTGCGCCCTGACCTGCGTCGCAACGCACGCATGCATCCTGTCCTTCCTGGGTTGCCTGGCAATGCTCTCTCCTCTCCTGACGCCACCTCACGTCGTACTGACGCCCTGTCTAAACCTTAGGTCTGGTTCACTCTCATGATGGTGCCGGCTTCACATTGCCTCTTCCGCGCGTCCTGACGTATTTTCTCATGTCATCTCCGTCGTCGGCCCGCACCCCAGTTCAGAATATCACGTGTACAGGGCAAACTAGCTAGTAGTATAATAGTTTCTTACTCTTATTTTCTAGACAATTGGTTTCTATAAACATATACAGCTTGACAATGTGCTCGTGCCTGCAAAACGCCGTCTAGCAATTGTGGTGAGATTCCCCTGACTTCCTCACCACAATTCGCTAGACGGCGTTTTTCGTTCCGGCAGCGCCGCGCGATATGACACTACGTACAGCCAGCGCCCCCCCCCCCCGTCAGTATCCTGATTCCTTAATATACTTCCTTGAATGTACTCAAATCAATCCGGCTATTAATCAGCCAGCGCCCTTCCCCCTCGGGGATCAGGTGCCCAGGCCGAGGATTGCCCCTACGTCAACTATCGTACACTCTCGAGCGTTCTCTCTCATCTGCACTGTAACAAGGCCATGAATGTCCGAGAGGTATCCTGAGTTGACTGCACTCAACATCCGAACAGCCGCCACCCGACGCTCAGCATTCTCACTGGTGAGGTCTCTGATTTTACAGAGCGCCACAAGCCCTGCCGGCAGACGGCCCCTTAGCGCACCATACATCTCTTCAGTACCAGCCTGGACCCAAACCCAATCATTGCGACTCCCCGGGTTCCTGAAGTGTAGGGTGCCCGTGCATCGCGCACGGTGGATATCGTAAACGTCGCTTTCTTGGAACGCGAGAACCGGGATTTCGAGTTGCGTTAGTAGTTCAACCGGGAGTGATTGAAGTATCACATGATCTTCAGGCAGCCGGTGCTCTGTAGGTAGGTTACGCCGGCTATATCTGATCAATTCGCGACATATACTGTCGAGGGAGAATGCCGACACCTTGCTAAAACCCAAGACGTTGGACACATCGTCCCGACGTCCTTTCAGGAACCTCCTACGGTCGACCGGCATTGTTACGCCCTTGTCGTACTCTCTAATTGTCGCAGGACATCTGCAGAGAGATAGGCTCCCGGCGTTGAAGAGATTCGAGGTTCAATAACATCATCCGGATGGTGTGCTGGCGACCGTAGCTGTGCACGATTTGGCGCACAGTATTATTTTTATTCGATCGTCGCCATCCATCCTTGATTTGTTCCTTGTGCGCGAGCTCTCCAAACTCCGTGGAATACATCGGTATATTGCCAAACTGGCGTATATGATCACTAAAATGACTTAGTAGATGTATTTGATAAAGTTGAAATGCGATTCGCTATAGATTAAGTCCATACGTCGCTCGTGCTCTTCTTCATGATCGTCGTCACGGATATGGCGCCGTTTAGAGGGGGCCATGGGCTGGCTCATCTGCATTCTCTGATGTCGTATTTCCTTCCGTTGCTCGTCAACCTTGGCCAGTGTACGCTTATTTACTCGAAACTCCAAAAAGATACCTTTTGTCTTGTGAAATCCGTCCAGATAATCATCCATATAAGCTATGGTGTCAGCTGTGTAGCTTCGGTATTGTGCCATCATACTGAAGTCAATGAGCGCTTTGACGCATCCGAGAGTATGTTTGAAAGGTATCGCTTGTGAACTCTGTGGCTGGCGCAGTACCATCACGAGAACTCCCAAAATACAGCGCCCTAGATTCCTCATCTCCTTCTCCTGCCACTGCGCTACCTCGCGGTAGGCCTTTTTGGTACCAAAAATCCTGGGTACGGCGGTAATGTCTTCCAACCGTCGTCAAAAGCCTGCAGTTCCCCGTGTTTCTTGAGAAAGCCTTGGATCCAGTCCATCATGTGCTTAAATAATCTGAGATAAGCCGTATGGAGCATGTCTGTGACGTGCAAGTCAGGCACCGAAACCCGGTAAGGTTCATGAAAAAGGTTTTGGCCCAAATTGATACCAAGGCCGCGGAACTTGACGTGGGTGGCGTTGGACTTTTCATACGCATATCGTTCGTATCTTGCGTAATCTCGTGCTCGATAGTTCTTGACGTTGGTTCCTAATTCCCTGGCAGGTACCTCACATGTAGGACAAGTGTTGGATTTTAACCCGTGCAGAGTCACATTTTCCATATGGTCTGCAGCCCATGCAGACAAGATTGGGAAGCACCTCCAAACCTTCCCATCGGCACAATCAATTGGGACGCCATCAAGCGCCGCGTGCTGCAGTGGTGCAAAAATGAATTTGAATACGTCTTGCAGTGTGTCGGTGTTCACTTGTCTCTGGTATTGATCTACTTTGGTGGACTTTGAGAATTTGGGGGGGACAGGCAATAGTGCGAGAAGTAGAACCGCCATTGATCCAGGGCTGTTGCGCCGGGCTGACTGAAGAGTTCCGAGCGTAATATACATCAGCAAAAATAATAATATACGTCCTCTGCTTCCTGTGCTTCTGATGCTCTGGACGCTCAAAACGTCAACCTCGATTCTAGACGCAGGGTAATGCTGAACCTGCGTCTGGGCGCAACCACATATTGTACCAACCCTTCAGGTTGCACGGAACGCAACAGACTATTTTCAGGAAGCACTCCCGACGCAATAAACAATATTCAGGAAGTACTCGAGAAGTATTCAGACAGTGCCAAGGGGCACCCCTTTACTCTCCTCTGACCCAGGTTACAATACCATGATACTAGTAGATTTTCTAAAGTCCTCTCAAATAGTTTTCTATTCTATGTCTAATTCTACCAGTATTTATATACAGGCCCATGTCCCCCCCGATATCTCCTCCAGGCACCCTATTCAGACCAGACACTGACTCTATAAGTAGTGATCGCGTAGGGACATACCTTATACCGGCGTGTAGCTGAGATCGAGCCCAACAACCTCCAACAAACAGAATTGGAATCCGTCAAGCGGTTGTGGAGGAATCTGCCATTGAGTGAAAATCCGCCAGCATTATACCTAACATCCCCTCCACAGAAGACAGCAACTTCATGAGTTTAGATCGCGTAGGGACGAACCTTATACCGTTGTGTAGCCAGAGACGGGCCCAACAACCTCCAGCAAACAGAACCGGAATCCGTCAAGCAGTTGTGGAGGAATCTGCCATCGAGTAAAATTCCGCCAGCATTGAACCTAACACCCCCTCCACAGAAGACAGCAACTTCATGAGTTTAGATCACCTGAGGACGAACCTTATACCGTTGTGTAGCTAGAGACGAGCCCAACAACCTCCAGCAAACAGAATTGGAATCCGTCAAACGGTTGTGGAGGAATCTGCCATCGAGTGAAAATCCGCCAGCATTGTACCTAACACCCCCTTCACAGAAGACAGCAACTTCATGAGTTTAGATCGCGTAGGGACGAACCTTATACCGTTGTGTAGCTAGAGACCAGTCCAGCAATCACCCGCAAACAGAATTGGAATCCATCACACGGTTGTGGAGGAATCTGCCATCGAGTGAAAATCCGCCAGCATTGAGCCTAACAACCCCTCCACAGAAGCCAGCGATTTCCTGAGTTCTGATGCCACAGTGACGAACCTTATACCGTTGTGTAGCTGGCATCTAGCCCAATAACCTCCAGCAAACAGAATTGGAATTCGTCAAGCAGTTGTGGAGGAATCTGCCATCGAGTAAAATTCCGCCAGCATTAAACCCAACACCCCCTCCACAAAGGTCAGCGATTTCCTCAGTTTTGATGCCACAGTGACGAACCTTATACCGTTGTGTAGCTGGCGTCGAGCCCAATCACCTCCAACAAACAGAATTGGAATCCGTCAAGCGGTTGTGGAGGAATCTGCCATCGAGTAAAAATCCGCCAGTATTGAACCCAACACCCCCTCCACAAAGGTCATCGATTTCCTCAGTTTTGATGCCACAGTGATGAACCTTATACCGTTGTGTAGCTGGCATCGAGCCCAATAACCTCCAGCAAACAGAACTGGAATCCCTCTAGCGGTTGTGGAGGAATCAGCTATCGAGTAAAAATCAGTCAGCATTACAGTATAGTAACTCCATGAACAGAAGTCAGGTAGGGATGAATCCTATACCTGTGTGTAGCTAGCATCGAGCCTAGTTTAATAGTGGTATCAGATTTAGATTCTGGCATATGGTGGTGGTGAAGACTTTAGGGTAGGCCGGTGTTAACAATAGTAAGGGGGTGATGAGAGTGCAGAGTCGCGTCGCGTCAAAGGCTAAGTGCCGAGAAACCACAACACCAGAGAGTGTCCTAGCTATCACTCGCTTTCAGAGTGGAGTGAGCTGGCATTTTCGCTCTCTGAAAGATGAAGTTCTGAAAATAGAATACCTTTGCCAGGTGTTAGTGTCTTTAGCGCAAAATTAAGATTAAGAGTACGGCTTTCTCCCTTAGTGCACACACTAACCTGGCTCTCTTTGCTAAGATTACACACTGACCTAGTTCTCTTTGCCGAGATTACCCCCTTTCTTAGTATCAGAGAAGGCTGGAAAGGCGTCCAGAAGGCAGGTATTGACCAGGGGGTACTCTGGAAGCAGAGTGGATTAGGGGTTCATCCAGATGCACAATGGTGTTAAGTAGTGCGTCCAGAAGCTCAGGAGGTAACCTAGCATGGCAACCGACATCCGGAAGCACTTTAATATAGCAACTCACCTCCAGACGCTCCAGACGCTCAGGACGCAAAAAAACCAACCGCCCGCATCCAGAAGCACTAGTAGTGCGTTAGACGCATAACTTATTTTTGATGATGTAGACAGGCCATGCTT
>NESQ01000358.1:0-94810 GCA_003070745.1 Tuber borchii | reverse complement strand
ATTCAAATACTCCTACTACCGGGTTCTTTACCCTGAGTAGTACAGGTTCACATTTTCTTGCAATATCAAGTCTGAGTTCACGAAGACTTTCCAGAATTCCCCCTAACCCCTATGTGGAATTCAGAACCCAATTAGCAGAGGCCTTTCAGTTCATCCTGGGAGAAATCCAGCAATGCTAGGATGAACCACATCTTGCCTTAAGTAGCTTCATGGCCAAGATTCAGGCAGCATATACCACCATCCGAATATTCAATGGATATTTAGCCAGAAACGAGGAAGTTGCCGAAGCAGAATTCGCTGAACACCGACAATACCTACTTTAACTCCAAAGTGCGAAGAAAGTAAAACAAGATCGGTTAAGAGAAGAAGTCCTAGAAGCTTATAGACTACAATAAGAGTAACGGGCTTGTGATAACTATAACTCCCGAAGCCAAGACCTTGAATTGGCTGAACAACTGTTCTATCTAAAATGCCGATTTGATTAGCAAGAGGCTAGATGGAAAAAGGAACTTGAGAAACAAAAGATCCAAGCAGCAAAGATGTTGAAACGACAGGACGAAATTACTAATGTCCAATTCAATGATAATCACAAGAAAGCAGAAGCCATCTTAAATCAATGAGCTAAAGAATCACAAGCTGCAATCGACAACTTGTCCGAAAATTTGAAGCCCAATTAATGGCTTATTCAGTAGCTACTTCGATTGTGGCAAATGATGAACCTGGACAGTCCAACTGAAGTCAGACAAACCCTTTGCAAATACAGGATGTTATCAACAAAACAAAATACTCAGCATCAACTCCTCAAGATAAAGGAAAAGGAATAGAAGGAAGAGAAGAAATAAACCCGCCACCCCCCCACCTCTGCCACGTAATACTGGTGGAGATCAATACCCTGACGACTCAGATGACGATTATGATAATAGAGAAGGCGATTGAGGCAGAAAGGGCACGAGGCTGGCAGACGCTCCTCAGAAAATACCTATTCTCAGAGATGTTTCCCATGTACAAGAGCTATGCTATAATTCTTTCAAAGCATCAGCGAACTATAGCGACCACGAAAGCAGATCGCTGAACTTGCTTATTCCTTTCAGGAAGAAGATAACCAGCACATACGAAACTAGTTAACGGCTTGCGAAGATTATTTTGACTACAATCCTGCACAATGGGAAGATCATAGCCATCGAATTGGGTTTGCCCTCGGTAAAACAAAAGCGAATAAGGTCTTACCTTTTCGAAGAAGAACCGAAAGGTCATATGGGGTTTAGGTGGTTAGGCTCAAGACCCCGCTTATTCTACGTGGGAGCGATTCCGACAAGAAATAACCCAATGATATATCAGAATCGAGGAAGAATAAAGTGTCCTTGAAGAACTGAATAAAGTCACATACGAGGGGAGAATCGATACCTACCTTCTTCTTCTCGAAAACCTGAATATCAGAGTAGGCCTAACTTGAATAGCGTGGAGGGTAAGAGTGGAGAGTAAACTTCCCGAGGATATTCTTAGACGACTTTCTCACTTTAAGTTTGCTAATGATGAAGAATGGATGGAGATTCTTCAGGATGTTGGTAGACAAGAGGAGGAACTTCTTGAACAGCTGAAAATATCGAAATTGATAATCACTCTACCCCTAGCGACAACTAAGTGAAAACAAGAAGTCAACAATGATAAAGGGTTTAACTCAAAGAAGGGACCGGATGGTTTGACCAATAAAGGTCGAAAAGAATATGCTTCCACATGGAAGGCTGTTCGGACGACACCTGCGCAAGCAAAAAATAATTCCAAAGTCGAACGTACTGACTGGAAGTAGGCATATAAAGGAATTCCTGATGAACTAGTAGCCCAATGAAAAAGGAGAACTGTTGCACTTGTTGCCACTTGACAACCACCGATGGCAGAAGTGCAGAAGACAAGCTGTTGTGACAAGAACCGTTTTAAATAATAAGGGATGTGATAAAACAAAACCCCTGTTCCGACGGTGAACAACAACCTTAGCCGTGCAGCAACCACCTCCGCATCCAAAACCCACCCTTAAAGTCAACCAGATTCAGCGATCCTCTCCTTCACTTGTTTTGGAATTATCGGATACTGAGATGTCATAAAATGATTTATCAATACCCGTTGGTCACCCTTAATCCAGAAGTCTGAATAAACCTGGCTTAGTGGACAGACATCGGAGCCAACCGACTAGTTAAGAATGAAAACGAAGTGGCCCTTACCTTGAGCTTGAGAAGCAAGCAGGAAAACAAATTTTTATGTCAGGCAGAAATCAACAAAGGATTGATGTGATCATATAAGGCACATGAGGTCACCAAAGAAAAAAGCTTGCGAAAACCATCAAACTAAAATTTTTTTTTTACCTTTTTACCCAAAAAAAGTAACCGCCTTTATGCAAAAGTTACACCCTATTTGTAAAATTATTGCCCAGACAGGGGGACAGGATGGGCAACTTCCGGAGGCGAGTATCAACCATAGACTCTGACTACTTTCCTTCCAGCCCCACCCTGGAAGTGCGACTGAAAAGACGGCTTGTAGTGGACTGCACGGGAATATAAAGATAATTTTTAATTATTATGTTTAATTTAGTTTGTCTGAGGAGACCTAAGTGGTCAAAACGATGCGGGCGTTGTTACAAACACCTTATGATAACGAATTAACATAACGTATTTGACCTAGTAATGGGACACTCACTAGTTATGGGACACTTCGTGAAATACTACTACTTGAGAGAAAAACCGTTATAACTCAGAGAGTATTATATCATATGAGCTACAATTTTGTATACAAACAGCCAGTACCTATAGCTATAACCCTCTCTTATATCATCTCTATTGAAGCAATTTAGCTATATCTATGAGTTAATATATACTACAAGTGAGAATTCATGATTGACTTACATGCTCAAACCTTTTGAAGAGAGAAAAAATTTAAAAAATATTCTACTTTATGGGATAGATAGAGGTGGTTCTGGGCCTCAACTGGCGGGTAGTAGTATGTGGTTTGGAGCTCTGTTGGAGGCAAGTCGTTAGTTTTACTAAAAGTGAAAAATAACGAAATGGAAGACTTACCTTCTGAGCCGCTTGATATCGTTGAGAATCAACCATTTCTTCATCACTACTGCTCTCAGACTCCTCGTCATCAGAGCTGGATATATTAACCTCCTCAGCATCATCCTGGAGAATGAACTTCCTTTTGTTGGTCTTGATTTGTGCATTTTTCCGCACTAGAGCTTTGGTCTCCTTACGCTCTACTGCTGCTTCAACCTTTTTCTTATCAAGTTCCATACGCTTGTGATACAGCTGAGCCAAGTGCTTGGAACTAAGTAGAAGTCCACCCCGTAGCTGTCGTCTATCTGCCTTGGCCGGCTTTACTAGTTGGCGTACTTTATCCACCTCTTCCTCTGCGATAACTCTTGCAGCATTGATGATGCGCGCTTTCTTAATACACTGAGTCAAAAGGTTCTTGAGGGCTTTATTGGCTGGGGTTTCTTTAATTTGCTGACTACTTAGCTCAATACGATCAAGCTCAGGTGCTCCAACTACTCTGTCAGTTGATGGACGAAGACCAGGGCGCCTGGTAGCCAAAGGAGTCTTGGGAACCATCTTTGCCTGTAAGATAGGATCCCTCAAAATGCGATTTCTGTTGAATGGGAGAAGTCCAGAGGCACGCCAGGCGGACCTGATAGTTTCAGGCTTAAAGGTCTTGATTCTTGCCCTCTGAAGCATGGGAAAGACATCTCCCTTCTTGATAGTACTATGGGGGCCTTGTTGACGCACACGATCTTCAAGCTCCTGCTTGTAATAAGTTGTACGAGGGACAAAGATACCTACATCAAGAGGCTGCAGAATATGAGTTGAATGGGCAGGGAGGCAGACAAGATGGATGTTGTGGCCAATTGCATACTTGATGAACTCATAGTTCTCCACATGTGTTGAATGACCATCCAATACAAGAATATGATGCTGCTTGATACCGTTTGCTAGATGTGTTCTTGGTTCAAATACCTCCTGAAACCACTGAAAGGTTATCTCAGTATTGGTGTAACCTTTGAGGGAGGTGGCAAAGAATGCGTCTTCCTTCTCTTCGATCTCAATATTGGTATAGTGTCCCATCAAGTCTGCATTGGCCTTGAAAATTATCAGAGGAGGCAAGACTTGGGCTCCACCTGATATTGCTTCAACAATAGTAACCCAATCACGACCACCATCTTGGATGAGGCTGGGATTTCGGCGGGAGGCATGGCAGATCATGGTTCCTGCTCCTCCTAATTCAATAGCAAATTCCTTTTCATCTGTATTTCAGGTATCTTCATCCTTGACATGAAACTTGCACCGAATGTGATAGAAGCGATCAAGATGCTTCCGAAAGGAATCCAGGTCAGTTGCAAGAGCTCTTTCTCTATCCAGACATCGTCCTACTTTGGAATCCAAGTCCGGGTGGCGACCCAGAAAGCGTGTCAACCAATGCTCTCCAACTTGGTCACTGGAATTCCGTGCACGAAGAAGACTCTGAACCATCTAAAAGACATGTCTGTGCCGAGTTGGAAATCTATAGTCATCCCACTTCTTAATCCAGGAACTTAATGCCTTCTTCTCTGTATTGGACAGAAGCTATTGCGATTTATAAGCTATCTTTGCTGGAGTTGTCTTTTGTGAGATTCGATTATGGAGAGTGGACTTTGGTACTTCAAACTGGAGAGATAGTTTGCGGACAGAGAGGGTTGAATCAGTGGCATGGGCCTTGAGGGCTTCTTGGAGACGTGTCTCCCTAGTATTGCTAGGGGAAGGCATTCGTATTTGTTGGGTATTCGAGGTAGTATTTTGAGAGGTTAGTTGCGTTGTGTCTAGTATGACAGAGGTGCAATCAGAAGAGAACAAATATAACCACAACTTAAAATCAACGACTTGAGTTAAATAAGAGAGAAACTGCCATAATTCTTTAGGGTATTATAAAACAGACCCTAAGAATACTCCACGTGGAAAAATATTTCGAAATTTACTTGTATTAGTATGTCAAATACTCATCAATGTTGTTGTTGCAATTGCTTCATATATTACCTGTTTAGGTCAATTACCAATATTGAGCTACAGAAAGAATAAATTATCATTTCATAGACTGAAACTAGAGATGGTATTCTACATTATACTTGAGTATTAGGTTCTTTGACATCCAATTGGCTATGCTATTTGAATTTCAATTTCACATGGCAGTTTTTAAAAAGTGTCCCATAACTAGTGAGTGTCCCATTACTAGGTCAAATACGTTAGCTTCTAAGCAGGCCAAGAAATTTTCTACTCCGTCCAGCAAGCGGAAAAACATTATTATTTAAGAACTCCTACATTACAACTCTCCGGAAGGAGAGGCAGACATCTATATACTCGGAAATCAGTATCAGATTCCAGTCTTATTAGACTCTAGATCAAATATTTTCCATATTAATGAACAAATCATTCATGACCTTCACATACCTTATGAATCTCGATCTGATGCAGTATAGATCCAGGGCTTTACCAGCGAAACTATCTCCTCCAGCACATCGCACTATATTAATCCTCTCTACCAGTAAATAGGAAAAAACTATCAACTCTATATCGTTTCCTGCGAAATAGCTCCGGCAGGAAAATATGGTATGATTATACCATTCGGATGGTGGTATCAGGAATACTCAATCAGCAATATCGCAGATCGGGATGCTTGGTCGTTTGATGCGAATTGCTGTCAGTCACATTTGTTACCAGAAGATGAAGAAATTTCACTTGAGTGGGATGAAGACATCCTTAACGATCCTAATGCGGTAGTAATAGGAAGAATTGACAGAGAAGAAGACGAGAAAGTTACTATCATTGATTGACTACCTGAATGCTACTACAACTATCTTGATTTATTCTGCCCATCAACAGCAGAGTAACTAGCTCCTCGTCGTACCTTTGACCATGCGATTAACCTGAAACCTGATACACAACCACCATGGGGTCCTATATATTCCTTATCCGAAAAACAACTCCCAGCTCCCTGTTGCTATATCGCCAATATGATAAAACAAGGAAAAATTACTGCAAGCAAGTCTCTAGCGGGAGCACCTATTCTCTTTGTATGGAAACATGACTGTTGACTTCGGTTGGTTGTAGACTACCAAGAACTTAATAAAGTTACCATCTACAACAAATATCCAATTCCTGTAATGATGGAACTAAGGAATCAGGTTCAAGATGCAAGCATCCTCACAAAACTGGATCTGAAGGATGGATTCCACCTCATTGGAATCCGTAAAGGTGATGAATGGAAGACAGCTTTTCGAACTTGACATGGCCTTTATGAATATAAAGTCAGGCCTTTTGGTCTTGTCAATGGACTAGCAACTTTTCAGAATATGATGAACGAAATCCTCTGTGAATTTCTCGACCTGGGTGTCGTCGTTTATATAGACGATATCCTAATTTATTCAAAATCGGTAACAGAATATATCTCCCTGATTCGAACAGTCTTATAGTGGTTGCGGGAATATTAGATGGCAGGATCATTGGAGAAAAGTACATTGCATGTTAAATCAGTTGATTTCCTTGTATATGTTATGACAACGGAAGTAGTTACAATGAATAAGAAGAAGTTAGAGACTATTAAGGCATGGAAACCACTGACATCAGTAAAAGAGGTCTAGATTTTTATTGGATTCGCAAGTTTCTATCGACGATTTATCAATAACTTCTCAAAGATTTGCACCCTGATCACCAATCTGCTAAAGGGAGAAAAAGGGAGTTTAGTAAGGGGAAAAGATCAGCATGAGGCCTTCGAATATCTTAAGCGATGCTTCGTAACAGCTCAGATTGTATGTCACTTTCACCCATAACGCAATACAGTCATTGAGACTAATGCATGTGATTACGCCCTTGGCTACATCCTCGCAAAGTTTCAAGGAAATATCAGCAAAATGTATTTCAACTCTGATCCCCAATAGCTATATACCGATTTCCATCTGCAGCTCGTGGGATTACTGGCCCATCATTCTTTGCTTTCACTCTCCCTTGTTCATCTCTGGAGGACCCTTACTGTCTATCCATACGCTTCTGTTGTTCTCCCATCTTGACCTGTACACTTTTGTTGCAATCGGATGTTCCCTTGCTCAGACCTTGATCCTCCTGGCCCGTGCATGTGCGGACCTTTACCATTCGGGCCCACGCTTGCGCTGGCCTTTGTTCTTCTTGTCCGTGCTTGAATGGATCTTCACCTTCCAGGTCCGCGCTTGTGCAGGCCTTCTCCCTTCCAGTCCGTGCTTGTACAGACTGTTATCCCTCGGCTCTGTACTTGCATGTACCTGATCCTCCTGGTCTACTGCATAGTTGCCCCTGAATCTCCCTAGTCCACGTTATTGTTGCCCATGAATCCGCTTGGTCCATTCCTATCAGACTTCAGTTTTCTCTTGGTCTGCAGTTGTGAGGCCACCCAACCCAACGGGGCCTCATTGCCATGGACCTTGGCAAGCCTGTTCATTACTTATTTGGATCATGAGCCTCAAGTCTCATCCCGGGTAGGATCTCAACCCCCGGATCCAGCTACTCCACGCCTCAGCAGCCCTCTAGTTGCTCCAGCCACCATACCCTTGTTTCTGGAGCCACTCGAGCCAAGCTACTTGGCTTCACGCATCATTCTGCTCCGTCCTGGATGATCCAAGGGGTGGTGCAGTCTTCGAGATCACACGAATACAGTAGAAATCGTGATTCTGCGTTACCGCGCTAGTTCACTTTCTGCTCCTTCTTATATTTCACACGAACTCTTCCCTAGAATCAGAATCTTTCTACCTATTAGTTTTGCATAGTGCTTCACCTTGTTCTGCCTTTCCTCGCCACGCTTTTATTTTCACATACACCGCCGATTCTAATATTCCTAATAGCAGGTCTCTAGGTCTATGTGGCTCTTCACAATCCAGCTATTGTTTCCCCGGAACTTTCCCCCTTCCACCAGATTGACCGGCCTCTCAATTGGCTTCACTTCTGCAATATACCGATCCCGTTCATTGAGCACAATCTCCACGAACCCAAGGAAGCGATTTGGCGTACCTGATTCAATCGTATACTTCATTCCTACTAGTATAATTCGCTTCAGAGTTTCTGTCACTGGGGATTTATTTCGTTGTAGGGTCTGCACAATCACCGCCTTACATAGGCTGAACAAAAAGTATACTAGCAGTTTGCATGGCTTCCTCCCTTGAAATGCATCCTTGTCCCTCTCTTGACTTTCCCAGACCCAAATATCGTGGCTTAGTAGCTCATTCTGTCCTGCCTCTTTGGTACATTGCAACAGCCTCCTCTGGATCTCCAATGGGCGTTGAAATGGCTGGAAGTAGTTCGCTACTGAATTGTAAATTTCAATCATTGTGGATTCTATGTAAGTTTCTCTGCGGCTGACAACCTTCTCTGCCACATGCTGGCTCTAGAGTTCTTCAATATAATCGCAGAAGAGCACTGGTTGATTAGGAATAGAAAGCTGGTCCGCAGCCTCGCTTAACGAGAGCCGCTTGATGCCTCTTGCCTTTCCAGCAAGTCTAGTCTTCTGAATTACCTGATCTACTCACTGCTTCCACTCCAGGAGTTGAATTTGGGGGGTAATCGCAGGTGCTGGGTTCTGGCGAGGTCTGTTGCTAATTCTAAAACCCAGTTGGCCTATCATTAGACCTCTCTCCCAGAGTCACCCCAGCTCGGTAGAGTGGAATCTCTCATCCCGAGTCTGCATACTTAGTACCCTGGTGGTATTATGATCATACATTCCACTTAAAGCAAGGTGCTCTAAGGTCTGAACCATGTAAGTGATCCCGGTATGACTATCATTGTACCAGAGCATTTGCTTCTCATATTGCACTCTATTGGAAGCGTGGTATGCTTGTTTGACGTTTTCTATATTCAGCAGTTCCGATATATCAGTAGAGATGTTGTCTGGTAATCCCATTCGGCAGATACTATCTGAGTCATGACTCAGCATGTGCATTTTTGGAAACTGGAAATGATAGATTGCAGTTTCCAGTTTTTGGTTCTCCGCCTTCACCTGTGCGGTCGACCATCCCTCTTCGGTACGCTGAGCCTCCATTGCGGCCCACCTTTTCTTCAAGTTCTTTGTCCTTGCTTTGGTGCTCCTTTGCTGATGAAACACGGACTTCCTCTGGTAGAATATGGCGAGTTTGTTATCCAGCAGACTGAGTGTATACTCAGAGTGGCTGTGCTGCCAAAGAACTAGGAGAAATTTGATGATAGATCTAACACATACTAGGACCCGTGTATCTTCTAATTGGCTAGATCAGACCCCATCCATCAATATTGGGTATAGCACACATCAGCAAAAAAAAAATCTATCTTTTGTGCTCCACGGTGAGCCATGTCGTTGAGTTTTACGTTTTGGCTAATCGTGAGTGACCCCGGTTAATCATGATGCTTCCGATTGTGTCCCCTAATAATCAGATACAAATCTTAATTTTAACAAAATATGAGCTATTTTTATCAATATCTCATAGACATTTTACATTACACAGTGGTATGTTATGAACTCAAATTTCTCAACTTCGGTATGTAAAAAGTCCGTGACTTCTTCATAAAAATTGCTCATATTTTGCAGAAAACAGAATTAATATCATCTCCTTTAGTCAAACTAACGGGATTTTTAATATTGCGATCATAGGACTCATGATGTGCCAAAACGTAAAACTCAACGACATGAGGCACAGGGGGCAGGCTGTTGTTTTGCTGATGCAGCCAGTAAAAATTGTATCATAGTTCTAATGTCTTTCCCCTGCAATGAACTGACCTCTTCGTAGCTTCGCTTAAATGATTGAAAGCCCGGGTATGGCAGGATTAACTTTAAACAGTTATTGAACCAGTCTAGAATCCTCTGCTACCGCAGATATCCCATCAACCAATCCATCATCTTCTTAAGAATTTCTAGATACAGGAGGTGAAGAGAGTCAGGTTGTCAGAGCCGGTACACATTGCATAACGGAAACTTCCAAAAAGGATTTTCCTCCGCCCGCAGAGCAATGGACGCTAAGTACTCTACATCTTCACTGTTTCCTCGTTCTAGCACTTGCTGATAGGACTCTGGATCACAGTCTCTAAACCTCCCAACACTACTACTCAGCTCATGCCCTATCTCAGTCCGCGGAATCTCGCAAATTGAGCAAAGCCCATTGATTTTTCTGACTAGAATGACATGTGCTTGGTGGTCAGCAATTCAGGCTGCTAGAATCGGATAGCATCGGTGGACCTGGCCATCAGTGCAATCCCACTCGTACCCTGGGCTGGGTATATCGAGCTCTGCTATCGGCTTTAAAATACGCTCAATCGCCTCATACCAAGACCTATGAATCTCGCTGTTCTTTAGGTTCTTTTGAGGAATCGGTAAGAGAGCGACTAGTATCCATCCACATTCAGAGCCCTGCCGTCGTAAATCTTTACTAATGTTACCAATTGACATACAGACAGGCCAAGCAGCCTTGTCTTTGAGGAAGTTTGTAAGATGAGTTGTGTCAGAAGCAAAAATCAGGGGAACCACTGTTCCACCTCTGGGTACCAAGTCTTGGGTCTCCCACCACCAGTCTGCAGGATGAATTTCATTATATACTCTTCGACCCGTACTATCAACGATGCGCTCGGGACTGAAGGCCATATGGTCGGCGAAAGGCAAATAGCTGAGAAGTAGTCGGATACAGTGCAGGATGTTGCGAGAGTACCGTGTTCCAGACCCATATGGGAATGCGGACCAGCTTCGTTGCCCAAAACTGTGTTCTAAGCTCTCAAACAAAGACCACAGTTCATCTGCTGTCTGAAATAATTTGCACCTGTCATCATCCAGTCTGGGCTGTAAATACTCATCGATCGATTCTTTTGTCAAGCCCGACCGCAGCATCCACCATCTACGCTCAAAGTCCTTTGCACTTCAAAATAGGTGCTATAGGTTCCAGTCCGCGTCTAGGTATCTGCGGTAAATCCCACCTACAGTGCTATAGGATCTACCAGCTTCACATGGGTGATACTGCGTTTTGCTGGAGTTAGGCAAAAAGGTTAGGTCTGGGTCCTCTAGTTCTTGGCTTCTCAGTTCCTGAGTGCTATCCAAGTCTCTACTTTCAAGATCTGTGGGTGGCTGCCATCCAATAACTTCTCAATAATGTTAGTTCGGGCCGGAGGAGTACTTGATCTAGAATAAAACTTAAAGTCCACCCAAGAATTGTCACCTTCGGGATGCCAATTGCTAGCACCCTCTCCTTCGCTCAGCAGACTGCTTGGCTATAGCCTCTGTTTGTTCTTTGTCTGTATCTGCCATTTCCCGCACTCCTTACAGTGGATTGATAGACACTTATGTGTCTTGAAGGGCCTTCCGCAGTCCGGGCAGGTGGAATTCGACGTCATCGCATTGGAATATTGCTACTACCGTGATGCGATCGATGTGATAGGAGCATAATGAGTACAGTGTTGATCAGCAAAAAACAAATATGTCTTTTGTGTTCCACGGTGAGCCATGTCATTGAGTTTTACGTATTGGCTAATCGCGAGTGACCCTGATTAATCATGATGCTTCCGATTGTGTCCCCTAATGATCAGATACAAATGTTAATTTTAGCAAAATATGAGCTATTTTTTTGAATATCTCATAACGATTTTTCATTATAAAGTTGTATGTTATGAACTCAAATTTATCAACTTCGGTATGTGAAAGGTCCGTAAGTTCTTAATAAACATTGCTCATATTTTTCAGAAAACCGATTTAATACCATCTTCTTTAGTCAAACCAACGGGATTTTTAATATGGCCATCATAGGACTCATGATGTGCCAAAATGTAAAACTCAACGACATGAGACACAGGGGGCAGGCTGTTTTTTTGCTGATGTTTGGACAAGTAATATATTTGTTTTATAGGGCAGGGACTGTTGTGCTGGTTAATTATAGCTGACTTGTAACAGAACATCTCTTCTGGTTCTTTGTACTACTACTAGTACAGTACGCACGCGGTGTGCTGGAGGGATGTGCCAAGCTGGACCTAACTCATATACTAGGTGGTACACCCAACACGGTTCTTGCCGTATGGACCCTGCCGTTCAGACCCTCCGACAACCCACCCTATCGGTAATAGCGTGTACTTGAAAATGAATGTTTGTTCAAGTGTACTGAGTGTACTGTTCCAGATATTCATTTTGAAAACAACAGCTTATCTTGAAACAGATGTTTGTTCAAGTATGTGAAACGCACTGTTCCCTGAGGATGGATGAGACTTGAAAGCTCAGTATCATGAACTCTGAATCTTAAAAGAGGTCCTGGAAGGGATATATAGGGAACGGCTTTTGCCTCCTAGCTAGAAGATCAAACACCACTAAGTTTCCAGTACACAACAGTTTATATTAGAATACAAAGTCTACTCAACACGCTAATACCTGAACCTTTCATTTCAGTCCTATACCCTATCCCAACCCTGCTTTGAGTTACGGTCATTCTAAATCGAATTCTTTCCTCTGACCTTACCCTAGACCGCAAATATCAGAACAGGTATCAGATATATATACATATAGGTACTACGCAGTCCCAAATAGGTACACAAAGCAAATGTTTCCAGACTCCAAGCTTCGATCCTTACCATCTTCAGCCCATTTAATATTATCAACATAGAACAATTGACTTAGCTGACCTAGTAACCCTATGCATCAAGACTCTCCAGCCAAATTAGATATATAATTAGGTAAGCAAAACTCTTACTATTTGCTACCACCGCAGTTACTAACTTAATATTGTAGGCCACAACATAGACATTCTGAGAATGGCACCCCCCGCGGCAGCTGTTATGTTGGTAAACCTCGGTTATCCCAGTACAGGCAACAAGTAATATCAAACATTTGTTTTACACTTCAAAAGAAGGTGGCTTCGGTAGCAGTATCTGGACCTCATCGTCGGACCAGTGGCTCTTGCAGCTGAAGTGAAGACTGCCGATTGGGAGTCTGGGGTCCTTCAAATGTATACCAACTTTCCAAATCAATGGGCTCTGGCAAACTTTGCGACTCCGGCGGATCGTCGGGGCTGAGCTACACAATTCATGATTCAGCAGGTGAAGAAGGTCCGCAATGATATGAAAAAAGAAAGACCGATGGCTGAAGCAGAGAGGGCTGAAGCCACCTGAGCTGCTGCCGTCCAAACTATTGCCAAATGCGCCAAACGCCGTACTGTGGCCGCGACCTCAGGGACCCCAGTGAGAGCCACTGTCCCTGTGACTACCAGCACCCGCAACACCCCCAGATGGCCCGCGACTACCAGGCCCCGTATCCCCCGCAGAAGCCCCTAGACTACTAGGCCCCGCAGCACCTCCAGAAGCCCCAAGACTACCAATACACATGGCACCCCCAGAAACCTCCCGGGTACCAGCTTCTTGAGTATCAGCAGCCCTTGAATACCAGCAGCCCCTTGGCCAAAAGGAGTGGATTGGCTACAAGAAAGCGGGCAAGGTTTGATGATGATGGTGAGGTTCCTAGAAGCCAATCTAAACTAACTGCAAAGCGGCAGAGACAGATAGAGCTGCTAGAGTTACGGTACAGCTCTTTCAGCATTTCCTTCTGCGGTCCTGACAGTAACTGCATGCACTCTACAACCTACGCTAACGTCTATGAGTTTCCGGACCTTGTACTTTGGGCCCGCGAAAAAGCCCCACAACTTAGAACAAAGCCCATACTGCTTAAGATGACTATTAGCCTATGGAATGATGAGTACTTGGATCTCTTTCCCGGTGTAGAGCAGGGTGGAAGAATGGAATTGTTTATCTTGGACCAAAGATCGTGGAATGTGGCATTGAAGATAGCCCAAGGCCACCGCACTAACGTGAAATCATACACCGGTCTTTTAGTAGTAGCTATAGCTGCAGAGAATGATGAGGATTATGGAGTCGAGGAAGAGATTATGCCAGACCCTACTCATGAGGACGAGGATGGGCCCGAGCCAGGAAGGGACAATGGCCCTGGGAACTCAGAGCCAGAAGATATTAGGGAAGGTGCTTCTTAGTCTTCGGGTTCGTCCAGGATGAACAGGAATAAAGGTAAGGAGAGGGCAATGGAGAATGGGGACAAGGCGGGTAATGGGGGCCCGAACCAAGGTGATGATGATGATGGTGATGATGATGATAATAATAATAATAATAATGGTAATGATAGCGATGGTGATGGTGATGATGGTGATGATGGTAATGATGATGATGATAGTAAGTTGTATGATCGCTCAAGTATGTGATAGTTCAATATATTGTCAAACTTTGTGAATTTATCAGTTAATTTACTTTTCCACAATTTGCAGATATAGTGCCTCTGGAAATATCATGATCACTATTTGATATGATAGTCCGCAATGGAACCGGTAGGTCGATCTCCCGACATATTAGGGAATATAACGCCTTGGATGCTGACGATGATGTAATGGCAACTGCAGCCATGGATCCTACTTCCACTGGCAATGGAGGGCTTCTCAGACTCTGTGGTGACCAGCTCAACAATGATTTTGAGCACCAATGCTTTGAAGATGCCGGGAGAATGTTGGGAGCAGAACTCCTCACCCTAGTCGAAGGTGATATTGGGCCCCGCATACTCAGAATCCCAGGAATCCCCCATTGACGGTTCCCTCCCCATCAGGTCTGGGGTGTCTGGTTTATTGTAGAGCGTATCCTCGTGGACTGTCCCCCTATGGCACTGATCGTGGATGATATGGGATTGGGGAACACTCATTGTGTACTCGCCAGGCTACTCTACCTCAAGTATATCATTAATTAGATGGGAGGATGCAGATTCTTGCCAGACTTAGATGGGAAAATGGTGACGCAATTGGAACAAGTTCCACGGATCTTCAGCACCGAGAGTGAGATATATAGACGACCCTCCATCATCATCGTCCCCACCAACCTTAGCCCTACCTGGGAGCGAACAGTCTAGAGTTTGAGTCTATGGACTGGGCTCGACATAATCGACCTCTATTCTCAACGCTGGCTTAGTTACAACGAACTCAACCTCAGTCCTGATGACCCCAGGCGGAGCAGAGCCATCCATCTGATATCCTATAGTGCCTACTGAGCCTGCTATCGCAATTCTGAACCCCTGGAGGGCTGCCAATTGGGGGTTGGAATCTTTGATGAATCCCATATGGCGCAATCTCGAGCAACAGAAACCTTTAACTCCCTAATCAAAATTGATGTTCCCTGCAGCATCTAGCTCACAGGTACCCCAATGTACCATACAGTGGGTGATTGGGTTGTGCATACCGAGTGGCTGTTCGCTCAGGTCACAGATGAGGATGAGATAGAAAACCACAGTCCTTGTCTACTTAACTCTGTAGTAGCAGAGTCGAAGCGCGAAGATATTACATTGGAGGAGGCATATGAGCGGATCAAGAATAATGCATAGCCGTGGACCATCCGGGGTTAGAGGGAGACTAAAGACTCAAACGGGAAGCCCGTAGTCTGCATTCCCGCACTCGTTCAGTACGATGTATGCCTGCAATACACTGACGATTAGGTATCCGCAATGGATGATTGGATTGCGGATACCAACGGCGATAATTGGAATACTATCCAGACTGTTCTGCATGAGTGGCGTCTTGCGTGTCTCACTATGGACCTTCAGGACAACGATATGAGCTCAGATGACTCAGAACTTGCAGATAGAGGAGTCCCTTATCACCAAAATTGGGATCGCAATAACTTCTGAGGCAGGCCTGTATTCAGATGGCTTTCAGATGTTTTCGTTCCACAGAGGTTGGGCAGACCTAAAGGAGGGGTACCGAATAAGGTGGTGATTTTTGCCCCACTGCCAGGTCAAGCATCTGATGTCAATTGGTTCCTCCAGACTGTTCATGCCGGTATTCAGTCCATCTTGTATGACTCTGGGATTGTGTCGCGAGACTAGGATAGGCTACTATCAGGGTTTCCTTCAGTCGCTAGACCGGCGGTGCTGATCCTCAATCCAGCCCTCAGTGGCACTTGGCTGAACCTAGTTGCAGCGAACAATGCCATAATCTTGCAAAATTGCTGGAACCTGAATGAGCAACGTCAAGCAGTTACACGGATTCAGCGTATCAGCCAAAGGCGGACTCTAAAGGCATAGATCCTACATTGTGAGTGAGGGGTAGATGATAGCGCCGAAGAACTCCACCAGAGCCGTAGAAAGTTTGAGGCATGGATCATGCACGGATTGATTGGGTAGAAATTCTCCTATATGGAGTTAATGGATGTTAGGGAAACTAGAATCCATGAGCTTGAGGCAGAGTCTGCTACACAAGCCAGTGCTGCTGTTGCCACTGCTTCTGGCACTCAGGGTAGTGACGATAGTACTCCTGAGCCTTCTGGAGCCCAGGGAAGTGATGATGGTGCTCCCGGTCCTTCTGGCAAACAGGGTGGTGGTGATGGTGCTTCCGATCCATTTAGAATCCGGTTTGGAATTCATGGCGGTGATGATGGGACTCCAAGTCCTCCCAGAGCTGGTCCTTGCAACCCTCACCCGACTTACCACTACTAATATGAATTCTGGATTTCCCAGCTAAAGGCTCTTATCTCTGGTATTCGGTTGTTTCTTTTGTCTATTTTTCTCTTTTCTACTTGAGTTGTGAGCATTTCTTTGCTATGTACAATACGGTATAGATGAGGGTTTGCTCTTATTTTGGAGTCCGTGTTTGAAGGCTCTTGTTGCCTGACTTCCATCTGCAGGAGCGTATTAGTTTGTTTCATTTCCTCATTTTTCTAGTTTTCTACTGGTTTAGCATTTATTTTTAGTTTGCAGCATAGGCAGTGGTTTGTTTCTTATGTCTTTGGTCTGCGTCTAATAGAGCATTAGATTTAGAGTTCACGAGGTCAGTGTGTAGTGGTAGAGTGTTTTTTTTCCAATTCTCTTTGGGCTTGCATTTTATCGGTCTCAGGGTAAAGGGTTTGAATTCGATTAGATGTTAATAGAGGTCCTATTAGCTCTGTGGGATTTCTATCTGTCTCTTGTTTTCGACTGCTGTCTCTGTAGCTATAACAAAATTTTGATTCTACCTCCATGGACTTAGCTTAAAGTTATCTGAGAATTAGGCAAGTACAGGACACCCTATACCAAGAAGTGATTTCATGCTGCTTGAGGTGCTAGGCGACACAGACCCATATCATAGACCGCGTTTTTGTACTTTCCTCAGGACTTGAAATATCCTTGGCTGTGTCCGAGTTGGGGACCATGCGCTAATGCTTCTTTCAGCTCTAGCTTCAGCTCTAGCAAACCCAGCGCACCTTTCCACCATAGGATCACTCTTGAGCAAAATTGATCTTGAGACTTCTATCGGAAAGGGCCTACCACAATATAATCTACATGTCGCGTATTTGTTTGAGGAGGCAAATGCACCCAAATACCTTGTCGAGTTCTGTCACCCACGGACCGCACAACCTGCCTATATCTTTCGGCCCATACGTCGCACTGTGCGCTTCAATCTTCAACTCATATGCCTATTCGAACAACCAAAGGTATGCCGTGAGGAGAGGATACCCAGACCAATCTCAGAAACAGTAACTAGTGGAAGAAGTTTTCACATAACTCACACTTGAGAGTCATAGGGTTTAGTATTTCACATGACTACAAGATAGCGTGTTATTCCTTTGTTATGATTAGTTTATTGTTTTGACATGACCTACGATTGTGGTCATATGATTATGACTTTCGCAAATGACTCATAGTTATGAGTTATGGTTTTCACGCATGAAACGCAAGTTGCGCACATGATATGTTTATTGTATTTTGATTGGTTGATTGAGTATTGCACAGTAACTTATAGGAGTCATATGATGTATTTCAAACTATGAATCACTATGAGTTATAGGGGTGTGTAATGCGAAGGATGAGTCATGGGTTGTGGGAAGAACGGGTATAAAAATAGGACCCTTAGGACCTCTTGGTTGCCACGAACCATCTCCTCTACACCTCCGGCGATTGAAATCTCAACACCATGAGAAATCATCGTCACTTTTCACCTCCCGCACTCTGAGTGAGCTGCACCCCCCCTATGATAGATTCGGACATGGGCACCCGTCTCTTAGGTCCTGGCCCATTCTTCTCCTCGCTCTTGTTTTGCGTTCTCGCTTAACATTTGCACGGTCGGCAACACCCTCGCGTCCATGTTACAGACGGCTGGGATCACGGTTCGCAGTAAGAGAAAACTTTTCACCAGGCTACGGTCGATTTCTCTGCTCTCTTCGATTACGTTTCGCTCGAGGCTGCCTAGTCAGACACGCACACGTTTCCGATAGTTCCTACGATACTTGGGTCTACCCTTCCTCCTCTCCTCTTGGTTTCGTCCCGTTGCTCGGTTACAGCTACCCTTCCCCTCTTTTGGCTGGTACCCTACTACCACTCGGCCTTGCGCCCCCCGCGGCTGTCCACGGTCGCATCCTCGGTTACGCTGTGTCGTGGTATTGCACCGCCTCCTCGATCGATGTCAACGCCTTGGGCCCGGAGTAATGTCGACCGCCGACTTCTTTAAGTTATTTAGGTTGCCCCTACGGAGATGTTGTTCTATTCTTTTGTAGGTTTCTGAGTAGTGGAGTTTCCCTCATTTCCCGCGTGTGCGGGCTTTCTTTTGTAGTTCTTTCATATGTTCAGGGGAGCTTCTGAAGGGTTTTCTGCGTCTTCCTGCTTGCTCGCTGAGAGTATTTTATTTTACTTTTTTAAGGGCGAGATGTGCGGTTGGGCCCGTACCATAGGGTCTTGGGGGCGTGGCTTTGATCCCATGAGGGAGAGATGCGTAGGTTTTTCTTGGCCATAGCTAGCGCTGCATGTCTGGTTTTTCCTGGTAGTTGTACGAATAAAATGCAAAATTGAGATAAAAAAAAAAAAAAAAAAAAAAAAAAAAGGGCCTCTTGGTTGCCACGAACCATCTCCTCTACACCTCCGGCGATTGAAATCTCAACACCATGAGAAATCATCGTCACTTTTCACCTCCCGCACTCTGAGTGAGCTGCACCCCCCCTATGATAGATTCGGACATGGGCACCCGTCTCTTAGGTCCTGGCCCATTCTTCTCCTCGCTCTTGTTTTGCGTTCTCGCTTAACATTTGCACGGTCGGCAACACCCTCGCGTCCATGTTACAGACGGCTGGGATCACGGTTCGCAGTAAGAGAAAACTTTTCACCAGGCTACGGTCGATTTCTCTGCTCTCTTCGATTACGTTTCGCTCGAGGCTGCCTAGTCAGACACGCACACGTTTCCGATAGTTCCTACGATACTTGGGTCTACCCTTCCTCCTCTCCTCTTGGTTTCGTCCCGTTGCTCGGTTACAGCTACCCTTCCCCTCTTTTGGCTGGTACCCTACTACCACTCGGCCCTGCGCCCCCCGCGGCTGTCCACGGTCGCATCCTCGGTTACGCTCTGTCGTGGTATTGCACCGCCTCCTCGATCGATGTCAACGCCTTGGGCCCGGAGTAATGTCGGCCGCCGACTTCTTTAAGTTATTTAGGTTGCCCCTACGGAGATGTTGTTCTATTCTTTTGTAGGTTTCTGAGTAGTGGAGTTTCCCTCATTTCCCGCGTGTGCGGGCTTTCTTTTGTAGTCCTTTCGTATGTTCAGGGGGGCTTCTGAAGGGTTTTCTGCGTCTTCCTGCTTGCTCGCTGAGAGTATTTTATTTTACTTTTTTGAGGGCGAGATGTGCGGTTGGGCCCGTACCATAGGGTCTTGGGGGCGTGGCTTTGATCCCATGAGGGAGAGATGCGTAGGTTTTTCTTGGCCATAGCTAGCGCTGCATGTCTGGTTTTTCCTGGTAGTTGTACGAATAAAATGCAAAATTGAGATAAAAAATAAAAATAAAAAAAATAAAAAAAAAAAAAAAAAGGGCCTCTTGGTTGCCACGAACCATCTCCTCTACACCTCCGGCGATTGAAATCTCAACACCATGAGAAATCATCGTGGGCTGGTCCCCCCCTCTCCCCTCTTCTGATGGCCTTGCTGCCTAGGAGGGTGATGCTCCGGTCTCCTCGCTCCTCCCTCTGATTCCCTTCTGATGGCTTGGGTATCTGGGTGCCTTCGTCTAGGGGTTTCATGCTCTCCCCCTCTTTCTCCGCACTTGCTTCGTTGCCCTCGCTTAGCATTTGCACGGTCGGCAACCCCTTCGCCTCGTCTTAGGCATAGCGCAGCTTCGGGTTATCGGTGAAGTAGTGGCCCCGGTGGCTCTGCTCTCTGGTATTGCACTATCTCTTGAGCGCTACGGTCGGTACGGTCGCATTGTCGAAAAACTGTGATCCCTTGGTGGTCCTTTGCCTCGTACTTCTCGGTGTTGGGTCTACCCCTCCTTCCTCGCCGCCCGGTCTCGTCCCGTTGCTCGGTTACAGCTACTCCACGATCTTTGGCTGGCACCCTACTGCTTTTTTCTCTTGGCTCTGTGCCCTTATGATGGTCTTGACTTTGTCTTGTTCCTAGGGGATTTCAGCCTTCCGCCTCTGACTCCACCCCTCAGGGGGAGGGGTTATGCATCTCTTCTGGTCCGGGTTCCGGTGACCGCCGGGTCTCGCTCCTACGCCACACGTCTCCGCCGCGCTAGGTTCAGTTTGATGGATCTCCCTCCTGTCCTCGCCTCGACTCTTCGCTTCTGGGCTATATGCCCCGGTCACTACGGCCCTCGTGTTATGATCGTTGTGGGTTGGTTCATCCGCCCTTTTGTCTATGGGGTTGGGATTTCGGTGGGCGTGAAGTTTTCTTTGTTTGGTTCATAGGTTTCTCATTGTCGTTTGGGGCTTGTCTTTGGGGTTGACGTCTGTGGAGGTTTTTGGTTCGATGCTCTCAGGCCTTTGTTCCTCTCGTAGTTTTTACCAGTAGTACCGGGCTTTCGCTTTCTACCTCTATTCAAAGTAGTTTAGGTTGGTCGGGCAGGGTCAGATGGTTTTAGCGAGGGGGATGGGGGATGGACTGTAGTTGGAGGTTTTTTGTCTACATAGCGATGAGCTGAGATGACTTTGTACCTAGATAGCTGCCGGCTTAGCAAACAAATATAAACGGGAGATAAAAAAAAAAAAAAAAAAAAAAAAAAAAGAAAAAAAAAAAAGGGCCTCTTGGTTGCCCGGATGCCACCACCCCGATGGACATCAACTCTTCCCTCCTAACCCACTTCTTCCCGGAGAAACCAACTCCCTCTCTGCCCGCTAGGCTGTTCGAGTTCGGTGACGCCCCTCCCCTGACTCCTGAGGAAGTCTCCTCGGCTCTCTCGAAGTGCTCTCCGTCATCCGCCCCTGGCCCTGACAGTATCCCCTACGCCGTGTGGAAGGCTCTACATAGGGCCCACCCCCTCATCCTCACCTCCCTCCTGTCTCCGCTTCTAGTGTACGGTCATCATCCTTCCTCCCTCAAGCGGGCCCATGGTGTCGTCTTGGACAAACCTGGAAAGCCCTCCTACGACTCCCCGACTTCCTTCCGCATTATTGTGTTACTGGAAACCGTTTCTAAAATCCTTGAGAGAATTGTCGCCTCTCGTCTCTCCGCGGTGGCCCGGTTCCAGGGCCTCTTGTCCCCCAACCAGTGTGGGTCCCTCCCTACCCTCTCCTCCTTTGATGCCTGCGCGGCCATGGTCCACTCCGTCCGCACCCTTCAGAGGTCTCGCAGAAAGGTTTCTTCCCTCTTCCTGGACATCAAAGGCGGTTTTGACAACGTTGATGCTTCCATCCTCTGTTCCCTCCTCCGAAGGAGAGGAGTTAATCGCTATTTAATTTCTTGGGTTTTTTCCTTTTTAACTGACAGAAGATGCTGTTTGTTGTTTCAAGGGTCTCCCAAGGTTTTTTCCCCTGTTACTGTTGGAACCCCGCAAGGGTCTCCTATTTCTCCTTTGTTATTTGTAATCTACGTTTCTTGTTTACATGTTGAGATTCCGAGGGGAATTATTTTGTCTTATGTTGATGATTTTTCGATTACTGTGGCTTCTCCTTCATACCGCACTAACGTCAGGCTGCTTCAAAGGACCTTTGGGGTCATGAAAGCTAAGGCCATGGCTGTCAGGGTCAGTTTTTCTATTCCCAAGACGGAGCTCATCCACTGGCGCACCCCGAAGCAAAGGGATCAGCCGGACGAGCCCTCCCCCCCCCCGATTGCCCTAGACGGTCAAGTTTTCTTTCCTGCGAGCCAACTCCGCTGGCTGGGGTACTGGTTCCTCCCAAATATTTCTTCCACGGCTCATTTCTCCAGACGGCTTGCCCTCTCTCAAGCCGCCTTCGCGGCGGTCAGGAGGCTTTCGGGGTTCGGGGCCGGGGTTTCTCCCCATCTTTGCCACAAGCTGGCCTACTCACTCATCTTCCCCATCCTTTCGTACGGGGCCGATCTCTTTACCCCCACTAAGGGACTGCTTCACATGATGGACGTCCATTGGCACCATGTGCAACGCTGGGTCACGAACTGTTTCAGGTCTACCCCAATCCCCATTCTGGCGGCTGAGGCCGCCCTCCCCCCCTTATCTGTGCTTCTCGCTCACAAGCGCCGAATGGCGGCCCTGCGACTCTGTTGCTCCCCACCCACCATCAATCCTGCTGCTGCTCGCCTCCCTCCCTCCTTTCCCTCCGCCCTCCCGAACCGGGAGAAGGAGGACTTTCGCTCACTCTGCGTTGGCCTGGACCCTAACGTCAGGCCTCTCCTCTGGTCCACTCCGGAGCCGAAGCCCCCTGTAAGGACTCACCTGCCGGTTGACGCCCTCGCTCATCTTGTCCTCCCCCTTCTTGGCGACACCCCTACGTTACCTCTCCTGGGATCCTCTCTCTTACCAGACCTCCCGGACCTCCCCTCAGACGCCCTTATGAGGGCCTCCTACCGCACCCTCCAGCGAAAAGCACGGACCTTGATGCTTGACTCGTGGAGGCTCCACGCCCCCCCGCCGGACTACTACACCTACCCCCTCACTACGACACCGCATCCTTTCATGGGCCTTGGCAAATTTATGGCCGGCCGAATCTATCAAATGAGGGCCCAGAAGAGCTACCTGGCTGCCCATCCCTCCTGGTCCCAACCTGAGCTCTCGCCCCTCTGCCCCGTGTGCGGAGAGGAGGACGAGACCTTCAGCCATGCCATCATCCGCTGCGAGGTCAAAGCAATACCCAGGGCCCTCCACCTCCAAGGTGTGCTCTCGGTTGGGGAAGACTCCCCACTTTGGCACTCTGCCCAACTCCTCCTCGGTTTCGCCCGGTTCATTAACGAAACGTGCACCAACTTTCCTCCTTCCATGGCTTTATACCGCGCCCTGCCCTTAGGTTCGGGGTCGGCTTCCCCCTGTTCTTCCACATAAGGTGGGAATTGTTTATCTCGTTTGGTTTTTTGGCCTAATTTGTCTTTGTTTTGTCCAACCGTAGGGTTGGTATTTTTTATTTTTAAGTTTTTATGTGATTGATTTTTCGCGCTAGCTTTTGTTAAAGTGTTGAGTTTTCGCGCTGGAAATTTCCGTTTGTTGGTTATGTGTCGAGTACTTGACACGATTTGGGGAAGTTTGTTTGAGTTTTTACTTTGTTGTTTGTTTTGGGATTAAGGTTTTCTTTACGCCATAGCTAGCGCTGCATGCGAGTTCTTGTACCTTAACTAAGAATACATGAGATAAAAAAAAAAAAAAAAAAAGGGCCTCTTGGTTGCCACGCTCCGCGGCTTCTATTTTCCTGACCATAAATTTCACAATACCATAGTTTCTAACGCACGATCCCCACCCACACCTTTTCTCGCAGTCAACCAGGGTGTCACACCCCTTCTCCCCCGACATGGACCCTCTCGGCCCCCCCATCTCGCTTTTCCGGCCCCATGCTGAGCCACCGTCTGCCACCCCCTCCACCACTGAGATTTCACCTGAGGCTCGCTTTTTGTCCTCTTTGTTCTCTCGTACCCATTCCCTCATCAGCTTCACTCCCGAGCAGCTCCCCTCCCTGACCCCTCAAGAATGTGACAACCTTTTTATCACCGAAAGTTCTCTCCTCCCCCTGGTGTGTGCCTCCCTCCATGCAGTCAACTCGCTTGGCTCTCAGGTGGAGGAGCTCCATTCCACAGGGCATGATCTGCAGTCTCAGGTCGCCAATTCTTCCCCCAACGAGCAACTTCGCGAAATCTGCAACGCCCTTCGCGACCTATCACATAGGATGGCCCCCTCCCCTGCTGCTGTGGCACCCCAGAAAGGGGGTCGACCCCCTCCTCCACCAGGGTACTCAGGTTCTCGCTCAGGCCCTTCTGTCTCAGCCCCCTCGCCTCTGTCCTCCGAAATTGTCCCCCCCCATCCCAATGCCCCCCCTCAGATTAAGTCCTACGCCCAGGTCATTCATGGTGGCACCTCTGAGTTTAACACCGCGGTCAGAGCCAATAAGGCTAAGGCCAAGGCGAGAGGAAAGAACTCCCCCCTAGCACCACTGCTAACAAAGTGGCGGCCGTCGCGGATGACACCTTCTGGAAGGGTCCCGCCCCCCTCCCTAGTGCTGCCAGAAGGTTCTTCGCCCCTCGCTCTACTCACTGTCCCCACCTTCAGGAATCCTCTATTCGTGTTAGGTTTCCCGACATCAGTGCCTCCGTCCTTCGGGAAGCCAGCTCGGAACTTCCCAAATCGTTCAGAGTCTCAGTTAGCCCGAAGGGTGCAGTCTCCCTCACTGTGGCTGACCCCTTAGTCCCCGCCTCCTGCTACGTACCGTTTTACGATACTTTTGCCGCCAGGCTCAAGCAGTCCATCCCGGTAAATAACAACCCTTGGGAACACTTCCGTTACACCGCCACCGATTTTCAGTTTGCCATCTACGCATTGCCTATGGATGCCCAACCCTACACGGATGAGGAGCTCGATCCTCTACTGCTCACTGGCGTGGACAATGCCAAGAATCTAATTATTACCCGCTCCCACTTCCTTAATGCTGACCGAGAGTCTAGGATTGAGGGAAAGAAAGCCTTCTCCGTCGTTGTTCATGTACCAGCAGACCTGGCATGGCGTATGACTGACCCCCCCCGCATCCTCCTTTTTGGCGACAATCGTGAAGTCAAAGGAGCCTATTTCACCAATGCTCAAAGCCAGTACTAGAACTGCTGGAAATTTGGGCACCTGAAACCTCTCTGCAAAGAATCGACTGTGTGCCAGCTTTGTGATGGCCCCCACTCCAAAGGCCATCATCATTGCTCCAACCCCACTTGCCCCAAGGAAGGGAACACCCGCCCCGTCCTCGGATGTTGTGTGGCCTCTCTGGCCAGATGTCACAATTGCCACGGCCCTCTTTCCGCCAGAGACAGAGACTGCCCTGAGCGCACCCCTGCCACTCATACCTCTTCCCGTCCCCTCGCTGATACTGATGCCATGGACACCACCGAGGCCGCCCCCGCTTTCGCCCTCCATGACCTGGCCCCTGTCACTCCTGAGACGCGCCCCACTCCGGCTGGCGCTAACCCCCTCGTTACCCCTAGACCGATGCCTGTTTTTTCGTCCTTCCACCCCCCCTCAAGGTCTGGTCGCCCGCCCCCCGATGCGGACTCAAGCCCCTCCCCTGCCCCAAGAGAGACGTCGGCCTCGCGTCGGTAAATGTCTCACAACCCCTCTGAACCTTTGAGGGGGCCGGCCCCCCTCTGCTCGCTTCATCTTGTTCAACACAACTGCCTAGGGAGCTGGAATATGTTTCTTTCCTTGTTTAATTCTTTTGCTGATGCTTCTAATTGCCCTACCATTGTGGCCCTTCAAGACCCCCCTTTCTGGAGGGGTCGCCTCTCTAATTTTCAAGGTTTTGAGAGTTTTTTTCCTTCTTCACCGGCCCCCACACCCAAAGTAGCTTTTTATGTTTCCTTGGCTTTTCAGAAAGAGGTCTCTGTTCTCCCCAACTCCACGGGGAGGGCAGATTTGTTTGCACTTGATGTGTTTGCCAAATACTTGTTTGGTGTTGGCTTTCCTTCCTTTCGGGTTTTGAACTTATACAACTCCCCAAGCAAGAATCGGGGGGCGACCTCGGTCTCACCCCTTGTAGCCTTTCCTAGCTTCTCCGCTCCTCTCCTCGTGGTAGGAGATTTCAACCTTCATCATCCCCCTGCGGATCCCTCTCGTCACCACTCCCATGAGGAGTTGTTTCTTTCCTTTCTGTATATTCAAAGGGCCTCGGAGATGGGTTTTTCCCTCTTGAATTGCCCCGGTCTTTTTACAAGGTTTCCCTTCAGCGGCTCTAACAGGCCTTCTGTTATTGATTTTACTTTTTCCTCACCTCTTCTGCATCCATTTGTACACGGTTGGGACGCGTCCCTGCCCTCGACCGGCTCAGACCATGTTCCTATTTCTATTGGTTTACAGCACCCTAAGCTGCAACCCCCCTCCCCAGCCCCTAACTGGCTCCTGACTGATTGGCCGTCGCTCTCCCCGCTCCTTGCTAACTAGGTGATGCCTCCCCCCCCGGTCGACCCCCCTCTCACTGCTGTTGAAACCTGGTTTGAGGGCACCCTTCGTTTGGTAACCTCATTGCTAATGAGCCATACACCTCTCTCTCGCCCCCCTAGCAGATCCAAACCATGGTGGTCCCCACTGCTGTCCCTCTTCCGTCGCGAATATCACTCCACGTCTCGCACGGCAAGAGCCTCTCACTCTCCACAGGACAGGGCGACAGCCAGGCTCTTCAAGCTTGGGTATTTCAAGGCCATTAAATGTGCGAAAAACTCCCACTGGAGGTCCCTACTTGCCAATGCTACCCCCCGTTCCATCTGGACGGTCAAAAGGTTTTCCTTGGGCCGACCTGTTACTGGTTTTCCTTCTTTCCCCGACGCCGACACCCCCGCGGACATCAATTCCTCACTCATGGCTCACTTTTTTCCGGCTCGCACGGCCCCCCTGATTACGGGCTAGGCTCTCCGCGTTTGACGATGTTCCTTCTCTCACAGCCGAGGAGGTCTCCTTGGCTCTCTCCAAATGCTCCCCATCCTCCGCCCCAGGTCCGGATACCATCCCCTATTCTGTGTGGAAAGCCCAGCATAAGGCCCATCCCCACATCTTGACCTCCCTCCTGGCCCCGCTCCTGGTCTATGGCCACCACCCCACCTCCCTTAAGCGTGCTCATGGTGTAGTCCTAGACAAGCCCGGAAAGGCCTCCTATAACTGCCCGGCTTCTTTTCACATCATCGTCCTGCTAGAAACTGTTTCTAAGATCCTTCAAAGGATTATTGCAACCCGCCTCTCCCCAGTTGCCCGTTTTCAAGAGCTTTTGTCTCCTAATAAGTTTCGTCCCCTCCCTACCCTCTCCTGCTTGGATGCCTGCACGGCCATAGTCCATTCGGTCCGCACTCTGCAGAGGTCTCGCAGGAAAGGTTTTTCCCTGTTTCTGCATATCAAGGGCGGTTTCGATAATGTCGACGCCTCCATTCTTTGCTCCCTGCTCCACAAGAAAAGGGTAAACCGCTACTTAATTTCTTGAGTTTTTTCCTTTTTAACTGATAGGACATGTTGTTTGTTATTTCAAGGTTTCCCTAAGATTTTTTCCCCTGTTACTGTTGGGACCCCTCAAGGGTCTCGTATTTCTCCTTTGTTGTTTGTTATTTATGTTTCCTGTTTACATGTGGAGATCCCGAAGGGGGTTATTTTGTCTTATATTGATGATTTGTCTATAACTGTTGCTTCCCCCTCATATCGTACCAATGTCAGGTTGCTTCAAAGGACCTTCGGGATTATGAAAGCCAAAGTGACTGTGGTTAAGGTTGATTTTTCTATTTCCAAGACGGAGCTCATCCACTGGCGCACTGCGAGGCAGAGGGACCAGCCAGATGATCATACCCCTCGCCCTATCGCCCTGGATGGACAGGTCTTTTTTCCTGCCAAGCAGCTCCGCTGGCTGGGCTACGGGTTTCTCCCAAACATCTGATCCTCCGCCTATTTCTCTCGGCGTCTCGCCCTCTCCCAGGCGGCCTTTGCGGCGGTCAGAAGACTGTCTGGATACGGATCCGGAGTCTCACCACACCTTTGCTACAAGGTGGCCTACTCGCTTATCTTTCCCATATTGTCGTATGGGGCCGACCTCTTCATTCCCACTTACAGACTTCTCCAGAAGATGGATGTCCATTGGCATCACGTCCAGATATGGGTTACCAACTACTTTAGATCCACCCCCACCACAATCTTCGCCGCCGAAGCGGCTCTCTGCCCCCTCTCGGTTCTCCTTGGCCACAAACGTCGCATAGCCGCCCTGCGCCTCTGCTGCTCCCCCACCACTATCAATCCGGCGACAGCCCGCCTACCTCCCTCATTCCCCTCTGCTCTCCCTGATCGGGAGGGGAAGAATCTAAGGTCACTCTGTGTTGGCCACGACCCCAATATCAGACCCTTCCTATGGTCCACCCCGGAACCAAGGCCTGCCGTCAGAACCCACATTCCAGTTGACGCCCTCGCCCACCTCATCCTCCCGGTGATGGAATAATCCTCTTCCCTTCCCCTTTTGGGGTCCTCCCTGCTGCCGGATCTCCCGGACCTACCCTCAGCTGCCTCTATGGGCCCCTCCTATCGTGTCCTCCAGTGCCGGGCTCGGTCTATGATGATCGACTCATGGAAGCCTTCCGCTCCTACACCGGAGTATTACACCTTCTCCTTCACAACTACACCGTACCCGATGATAGGCCTTGGCAAGTTTATGGCCGGCCGAATTCACCAAATGCGGGCTCAGAAAAGCTATCTGGCCGCCCACCCCTCCTGGTCCCAACCTGACCTCTCCCCACTCATCAGCAAAAATAGATTATACGTCCGAAGCACCGCTATTGCTTCCAGAAGCGGGCAGCTGAGATTTTTGCGGCCTGAGCGTCTGGAGCATCTGATGGTGGGTTGCTACACTAAGATGCTTCCGGAAGTAGGTTGTGACACTAGGTTACCTCCCATCCTTCTGGACGCAATTCACAACACCATCGCGCATCTGGATTAACCACCTATCCAATCTCCTTCCAGAATTGCCTATGATTAATACCCGGCTTCTGGATGGCTTTCCAGCCTTCTCCCCTGCTAAGAAAGGCGCTAATCTTGGCAAAGAGAGATGAGTTAGTGTGGGCACTTGGTGAGAAAGCCATCGTACTGTTAATCTTAATATTACACCAACGACACTAAAGTATTCTATTTTCAGAACTTGATCTTTCAGAGAGCGAAAATGCCAGTTCACTCCACTCTGAAAGCGAGTGATAGCTAGGACACTCTCTGGTGTTGTGGTTTCTCAGCACTTAGCCTTTGACGCGACGTGACTCCGCACTTTCATCACCGCACTTTCATTACCCCCTCAATAGTCTCAACACTGGCCTACCCCCAAGTCTTCACCACCACCACATACCAGATTCTGGATCTGACACCTGCATCATACTGGGCTCAACGCCAGCTACACACAGGTATAGGATTCATCCCTATGCGATCAATACCCAGGAAGTTGCTGGCTTCTGTGCAACTACTAGGCTGGCGGATTTTTACTCGATGGCTGATTACTCCACAACCACTGTACGGATTCCAATTCTGTTTGCTGGAGGTTGTTGGGCTCGTCACTAGCTACACAACGGTATAAGGTACGTCCCCACGCGATCAAAACTCATGATGTTGCTGCCTTCTGTGAAAGTACTAGGCTGGCGGATTTTAATCGATGGCTGATTCCTCCACAACCACTGGACGGATTCCAATTCTGTTTGCTGGAGGTTGTTGGGCTCGTCACTAGCTACACAACGGCATAAGGTACGTCCCCACGCGATCAAAACTCATGAAGTTGCTGTCTTCTGTAGAAGTACTAGGCTGGCGGATTTTAATCGATGGCTGATTCCTCCACAACCACTTGACGGATTCCAATTCTGTTTGCTGGAGGTTGTTGGACTCGTCTCTAGCTACACAACGGTATAAGGTTTGTCCCCACGTGATCAAAGCCCATGAAGTTGCTGTCTTCTGTGGAAGTACTAGGCTGGCGGATCTTTACTCAATGGCTGATTACTCCACAACCACTTGACGGATTCCAATTCTGTTTTTTGAAGGTTGTTGGGCCCATCGCCAGCTACACAACGGTATAAGGTTCATCCCTACGCGATCAAAGCTAATAGAGTTGCTATCTTCTGTGGAGGAGGTGCCCGGCGGAGCATGAGGCAGGGGGGGAAAACACGGAAGCTTGTATATAAATAAGTACTAGTAGTAGTAGAATGAGACATAGAATAGAAGACTATTTAAGAGAACTTTAGAAGATCTAGTATTGTGACCTGGGTCAGAGGCGGGTAAAGGGGGGCCCATTGGGGTTATCTGAATACTTCCAGTAGATTGAGTGTTGCGTCCGGAGTCCCTCCTGAAGATTGTATGTTGCGTCCAGTACATCCTGAAGGTGTGGTGCTACATGTGCTTGCGTCTGGATGCATGTTTAGCGCTACCCCTGCATCTAGTATCGCGGTTGACGTTTTGAGTGTCCTGAGTGTCTGAAGCACAGGACGCTCAGGACGCATATAATTATTTTTGCTGATGCTGTGCACACTGTGCGGAGGGGAGGATGAGACCTTCAGCTATGCCATCCTCCGCTGCGAAGCCAAAGCTATCCCTATAGCCTACCACCTCCAAGGTGTGTCCTCCGTCGGGGCTGACTCCCCACGTTGGTCCTCCGCTCAGCTCCTCCTAGGACTCGCCCTATTCATCAACGAGACGTGCACTAACTTTCCTCCTACCATTGCCACCTATGCGGTGTCTTCACCTGCTTCTATGAGTTCTTCCTCTTCTCCCCCCGGCGGTTAGGGGGTCTGTCGTTTTGGTTCCTGTTTGCTTTGTTTGAAGCTGTTGAATGAGTTTTTTTTGTCAGAATGTGGTTTATGATTTTTCTTGTAAAGCTCGTAGTGGGTGTTGATTTTTACTACTGAAATTCCATATGTTGGTATCATGTCGAGTACTTGACACAGTTTGGGGATGATTGTTTGAGGTTTTTACTTTGTTATTTTGCATTTTGGGATTAAGGTTTTCTTTACGCCATAGCTAGCGCTGCATGCGAGTTCTTGTACCTTAACAATGAATACATAATATAAAACAAAAAAAAAAGAGCCTCTTTGTTGTGAGTTCTTCACGCAATCATCTAAGTTATTTTCCTTCAATGTACTTTTATCTCTACATTTTACACAACCAGGCCGAGGATATAGTGTCTCTCACGAGCTTAGTGATATATCGTACGAGACAGGAGTCCATATACTCAGCTGCCGTTATTCGTACAAACTTCGAAAAGTGTGATTGCTATCGAGGATAAAGGTTACCTGCTGCAAGTATCGCCCCAAGGGAAGAGGAGTGTAACATTTAGTTTCGTCAACATAAGCAGTACTTAACCAGCAACAGATACAATGGAATCACCACAAGAAGACGACATCGAGGTAGCTGCATTCAACACTACTGCATTAGGAGAAGCACTGAAGCAGAGATTAGGAGAATCCAGGGCAACAAGCCCAGAGAGACCGGAACCAACATCACCAGCTGGATCAGAATCAACTACACTACCAGGGAGAACGAAAAGAAACACAATGTCGTTAGCAACAGGAGCAGCCACCATGATACGAGCAGAACTAGCTGATATAGGGAATACCGGTATTCAAGTGCCAGAACTTAGTGCTGACCAACTCTGGCTGATTATCGCAAACCTCGCAGGAGGCAACCGAAGAGCAAAAATTAAGGAACCAGAGACATTCACAGGAGACTGAACTAAACTACGAGGATGGCTGGTATAGCTTAAAGTCTACTTCACAGCTGTAGGATGGACTGAAGGCCATCATATCGACATGATTCTCTACACCTCGAGCCTCTTAAGAGGAGATATGGGAGCATAGATAACATCCTATGCTGAAGGCCGGATTGCTCACGAATGGGAAATATGTGAACGATCTGTGGACGAAGTCTAGGACCAATTTGGGGCCATCAACGCCATGGGGGAAGTTAGACTCATGATACAGAAACTACGACAAGGGAACAAAAGCATGATAGAATATTGGAACGAATTCAAATTGGCGGCTACGGAAGCAGACTTGGACGATCTTACGGCAGGAGAATGCTTACTCACGGGTATGAACACGATAATCCAAGAGGCATGGGGAATAGATAGTGGCGATTTCATCAATATGTAAACATTGGCTAAATGGGCGATCAAGAATAAAACCAAACTAGCCATGGTCAAACACATCCAGAAAAAGGGAACTACTGAAAGCACGGCAAGCACACCACGAAATCTGAATAGAACCTTCAGGCCAACAAACGACAACAATTCGGAAGGAGATCCAATTGACCTGGATGCAACAAGGCAGAAACCAAGGCTACACTCTGAGAAATTCAAAACAAATATAAGAGAACAACTATGCCTCAAATACGCAGGGGCAGGACATCAAGTACGAAAGTGTGACAGACCAAGAGATGGAAAGAATTATACCATGACACCCAAACAAGGACAATTCCAGAGAAAGGTGGGACCTTGGGTAGCCAAGCCGAGCATCAAAGAAATCGAAGTCAAGGAAGATTCCGAACAGTCAGAAAACGACGAAGGTCCCCAGTCAAGGATAGTACTAGGGACAGGCCAGAACGAAAACCCATCATCATGGAAAATTATTACACGGCACTCAACTACACGGAATCACTCGAAGGGGAAAACGATCATATCATGATTAAGATACAGCTACACGGAAAACAGGAGTCTGTTATGATAAACGTGATGATCGATTCAGGGGCCACTGAAGACTTTATCGAGGAAGATATATGTTCAAAAAACAGAATTACGAAGACAAAGGCCAGGAAAAGAAGGGAAATTTACCTCGCAGATAGAAAACCAAGTGCTATGGGTCCAGTTACCCATCTGGCGAATGTACCTATGAACATCAACAGCCATAGGGAATTGGCAACTTTTCAAGTGGCAAATCTCCAAAACTATGAAGTCATCCTAGGGATGCCATGGTTTCAAACGCACAATCCCACGATTGATTAGGATCAGAAGAAGATCACATTCAATAGCAAACAATATACGACATAGTGTTTCAACAGTTCGCCCATTGCATACGCAGTACCAGAAGACGAAACTCTAGAAGTAAACCTCCTCACCAAGTACTCGAAAGTACAGGTTGAATGTGACGAAAGAGTCCAAGTTGAATAATTATCTCCTCAGGCTAGGATGCCTACGAAAGGATCAAAGGAGACAGCAGGACATGACCTGTATGCCAATGAGCAAGTCTGTATACTTGCAGGAAAACAAAAGACGGTTGGAACCAGAATAGCCATCGGGCTACCTCAGAATACCTACACCTGCATCGCCCTGCGGAGTAGTTTAGCAGTCAAACACAGACTCACAACTAATGCGGGGGTAATAGACACGGATTATACCGGGGAAATCAATGTAGTCCTGGTCAACCAAGGTACCAACCAGTTCCAGGTGGAACAAGGTGATTGGACTGCACAGTTGATCATCGAACAGGTCAATATACAAGAACTACAGGAAGTTCATGAATTAAATATGACGGATCGAGGAACGAATAGATTTGGAAGCACAAACAAATCTGAAAAAGACAAAAAACCGATCAGCATCAGTAAAATATCAGCAAAGGTATTCGGAAGGTTTTACCGAAGAGGAGAGATGACAGGCATCCTAAGATGAGACCCAGTTCATGACGAGATCTATTTGGGAAGGATCAATATTAGTACTGAACTGGCAATCAAAGAAAAACGAAAGAAGAACGAGGAAGAAAAACAAACCCTACAAGAAACGATACCGAAAGAATATCATAAATACCTCGATGTATTTGAGAAAGAAGAGAAAACGATATTACCACCGCATGGAAAAGGAATTGACCTGGGTATCGACCTAGAACCGGGAGAGAAAGTACCTGACAAAAAGATTTATCCACTGAGCTACGATGAGATTCAGACTATACAAATACATCAAAGAAAACAAAGCAAGACGATAGATAAGAGAGGTGAAGGCTGAAAGGGCATCACCAATCATGCTCGTCAAGAAAAAGGATGGAAGCTTGAGACTCTGTGTGGACTATCAGGGACTTAACGAAGTCACAAAAAATGACCGGTATCCATTACCATTGATAGGTGAAGTACTGGATCGGCTAAGTACAGCCAAGTACTTCACAAAACTCGATATCAAGGACGACTACCATAACGTCAGGATCCGAGAAGGGGACGAACATAAGACAACCTTCAGCAGCAAGCTTGGAACTTACGAATACCTAGTGGTACAGTTTGGACTCTGTAATGCACCAGCAGCATTCCAAAAATGAAATAATAGAGTACTTCTACAATCCATTGACATGTGTTGTATAGTATACTTAGATAACATCCTCATATACTCGAATGATTTGGAACAAGACCAAAAGGACGTCAAACATATACTAGAAGCTCTCCAACCATTGGGGATGAAAGTCAAAGCATCGAATTGCGAATTCCACAAAAAAGAAACAGAATATCTGGGATTTGTGGTTATCCAAGAAGGGGTCAAAGTCGATATAGTTAAGACTCAGGCAATATGGGAATGGCAACCACCAAAGACAAAGATAGAGATTCAACGTTTCCTAGGATTCTGCAACTTCTATCGACGATTCATCACAGGATTCAGCAGAATAGCGAAACTGCTATATGAAAGGACGCACCAAAAATATGATGGCAAATGGAAGTGGGAAGCTGAAAACCAAGAAGTGTTCGATGAACTACGGAAAGCACTTACTACAACTCCGGTGTTGGTACACTTCGATCTGAGATGACCTATCGAGATCGAAACGGACCCCTCAAAATACATATGCTTGGGCATATTGTCACAACAATTTGAAGACAGAAAATGGAGACCAGTGGCCTATCAATCAATAAGAATGAGAAATCCTCAACTCAACTACGACAGACACGACAAGGAACTATTAGCCATGGTACAAGTATTCGAAGAATGGAGGAGATATACTAAAGGCAGCCGATATCAGATTCAAGTCTTCACCGACTACAAAAATCTAACAACATTCATGACCACCAAGGTCTTAACGGACAGACAAGTACGATGGGTACGGTAGCTGAGCCAATATAACTTCAGAATCATATATCGACCAGGAAGAGCAGGGGGAAAACCGGACGCCCTAACAAGAAGGACTGGGGACATACAAACCCTGAAGGAAAAACACCAATCAAAGCAAGAAGGAATATTATTGCCAAAAGAACAATACTGGGAAGAGGCGGTGATCGAAGAAATACAACTAGCAGAGTTCTACAACAAGTACGAAGGAACGATACAAGAAGCATCAAAAACAGACGAGGAAATCTGAACAATCAAATAAGCCTTGGATACAGGAGAAAAGGAGTTAAAAGAAGTGGCCGTAGGACTATGCCAATGGAAGGAGGGATACCTATAGTATCAAGGGAGAATATGGATCCCCAAGGACGAAGGGATAAGGACGACTCTTATCTCCAAATACCATGACCAGCAACAAGCAGGACATGGAGGGACAGCAAAAACTACCGAACTTATTGGAAGACCATACTATTGGCCAATGATAAGGGAGACTATCACAAGATATGTCAAGAACTGCGACACATCTCAGAGGACCAAAGTCATACGACACGAATCATATGACCTCCTACAATCGAATGAAGCACTAGATAGATCTTGGAAATCGATCACAATAGATTTAATCACAGACCTTCCAAAATCTGAAGGGTATGATAGGATACTAGTTGTCATCGACCCCATGACCAAAAACAGTTATTTTATTCCCTGCAAGAAGGATCTAGATGCACGGCAGTTCGCAAACCTGTTTATAAGAGAGATAGTCAGGCTACACGGGCTACCACGAGATATCATCACAGATAGAGGAACCCTATTCACATTTGACCTAAGGAAAAAGATAACGGAAGAACTCAGAATCGAACGAATATTAAGCACGGCATTTCACCCTCAAACGGATGGAGTAACACAAAGGACAAATGCGATACTGGAATAATATTTACGAACATATATCAACTACCAACAAGGTGATTGGTGGGGATATCTGCCGCTTGCAGAATTTGCATACAATTACGGTTATCAAGAAACGATCATGAATACACCATTCTTCACCAACTACAGAATCAACGCCAAATACAAGATGATAGGACATTTTTCCCAAGGAAATCAGAAGACACCAGAAGAAATGACTCAACTACATGAGTCATTACAAAGCGAAATGGTTGCAGCACAATTACGAGAGAAAGAATACTACAATCAACACCAAAAACCCGATCCGAACTTGCAATCAGGTGATAGGGTATGGTTACTACCAGTAACTGTCAAGACCACGAGACAATAAAAGAAACTGGAATACAATAAAAATTGGACCATTTGAAATCCTGGCAAAAATCGGGACGAGCGCTTATAAGCTGGACTTACCACCATCAATAGCAATACACAACAAATTCCACATCTTACTCCTTGAACCTTACCAAGAAAACAGATTTCCCTCTAAAATCTAAGAACCTCCTCCGCCTATCGAAATCGAAGGCGAACAAGAATACGAACTCGACGAAGTCATTGACTCCTGACTGAACTACGGAAAGCTTCAATCCCGAGCTAAGTGGAAAGGATACTCGCCAGAACACGACAAAGTTGGGTACTTATCGGATAACTTCAATAATGCACAACATGAAGTATGACACTTCCACCAATAATACTCAGGTAAACCAAGACTGGGTCGAACTCAAACCCGACCAAGGCTGGGGTGACAACGAGTCTAGCCCGGGGCTATTTCCGCCTAATAGCCCCGGCTACAAACTACTAACCGAAAAAGAACTAGACTACAGGCAGAGAAAAGCAATCGGGACAGCAAAAACACAATAGATTATCGTGGATGGCATGTTATGACGACAGGTGCATTGTACACCTTAGCGAAAAAGAAGGACAAGGGTGGTATCCACAAGAACCAAGAAAGAAAGGCGGATGGACAAATGAGGAATACGGAAAAAAGTAAATGGGAGGATTGCTTTCGGAACAACTGCCGGCTCCATAAAAAGAAGAAGATCAGACCCAGCTACTCACCCAAAAAGGGTAGAGAAAAGGAACCCCTCACCAAGAAAGACGAAAAAACGAGCAAGGCAAGAGAAACTATTAGGACACGGTTGGCTGGGGAGGGGAGCGAAAATTCAGAAAAAACAATTATTCTATACCCAGAAAGCCTACAGAGGCAGATCGGAGACTTGTTAGACGAACAAGACCGACTTCAGCAATGCCTCAAGGAGTAATGACCATTGATCGAAGATCAACAAATGAAAATCTCAGAACAACAATAAGTCCTAGAAGTTGTGAACCTCTCTCTCGAAGTTATACGCAAGAGATGGAGAGACTCCGAAGAGGTTATTCACAGTAGGCGAAGGGAAGCAAGATGCTTGGGAAGCAGGATGACGGATTTAGGACCTTGAGAAACGTGGGACCGATGCTAGGGGGAGAGGGAACTAATGTCAAAAACGGTGACTAGCAGAAGAGGTTTTCACATGGCTCACCCTTGGGAGTCATAGGGTTTAGTATTTCACATGACTAGGCGATAGCGTGTCATTCCGTTGGGATAATTGATTTATTGTTTTGACATGACTCACGATTGTAGTTATATGATTATGACTTTGGCACCTGACTCATAGTTATGAGTTATGGGTTTCACGCATGTGATGCAAGTTGCGCACACACATGATATGTTTATTGTATTTTCATTGGTTGATAGGGTATTGCGCAGTAACTCATAGTAGTCAGATGATGTATTTCACACTATGACTCACTATAAGTCATAGGGGGGCGTGACGCGAAGGATGAGTCATGAGTTATGGGAAGAACGGGTATAAAAAGAGTACCCTTAGGGACTCTTGGTTGCACGAACCATCTCCTCTACACCTCCGGCGATTGAAATCTCAACACCATGGGAAATCATCGTCGGTTGGTCCCCCCCCTCTCCCCTCTTCTGATGGCCTCGCTGCCTAGGAGGGTGATGCTCCGGTCTCCTCGCTCCTCCCTCTGATTCCCTTCTGATGGCTTAGGTATCTGGGTGCCTTCGTCTAGGGGTTTCATGCTCTCCCCCCTCTTTCTCCGCACTTGCTTCGCTGCCCTCGCTTAGCATTTGCACGGTCGGCAACCCCTTCGCCTCGTCTTAGGCATAGCGCAGCTTCGGGTTATCGGTGAAGTAGTGGCCCCGGTGGCTCTGCTCTCTAGTATTGCACTATCTCCTGAGCGCTACGGTCGGTACGGTCGCATTGTCGAAAAACTGTGATCCCTTGGTGGTCCTTTGCCTCGTACTTCTCGGTGTTGTGTCTACCCCTCCTTCCTCGCCGCCCGGTCTCGTCCCGCTGCTCGGTTACAGCTACTCCACGATCTTTGGCTGGCACCCTACTGCTCTCCTCTTCAGGCTCTGTGCCCTTATGATGGTCTTGACTTTGTCTTGTTCCTAGGGGATTTCAGCCTTCCGCCTCTGACTCCACCCCTCAGGGGGAGGGGTTATGCATCTTTTCTGGTCCGGGTTCCGGTGACCACCGGGTCTCGCTCCTACGCCACACGTCTCCGCCGCGCTAGGCTCAGCTTGATGGATCTCCCTCCTGTCCTCGCCTCGACTCTTCGCTTCTGGGCTATATGCCCCGGTCACTACGGCCCTCGTGTTATGATCGTTGTGGGTTGGTTCATCCGCCCTTTTGTCTATGGGGTTGGGAGTTCGGTGGGCGTGAAGTTTTCTTTGTTTGGTTCATAGGTTTCTCACTGTCGTTTGGGGCTTGTCTTTGGGGTTGACGTCTGTGGAGGTTTTTGGTTCGATGCTTTCAGGCCTCTGTTTCTCTCGTAGTTTTTACCAGTAGTACCGGGCTTTCGCTTTCTACCTCTATTCAAAGTAGTTTAGGTTGGTCGGGCAGGGTCAGATGGTTTTAGCGAGGGGGATGGGGGATGGACTGTAGTTGGAGGTTTTTTGTCTACATAGCGATGAGCTGAGATGACTTTGTACCTAGATAGCTGCCGGCTTAGCAAACAAATATAAACGGGAGATAAAAAAAAAAAAAAAAAAAAAAAAAAGAAAAAAAAAAGGGACTCTTGGTTGGTTGCACGAACCATCTCCTCTACACCTCCGGCGATTGAAATCTCAACACCATGAGATATCATCGTCACTTTTCTTCTCCCGCACTCTTAGTGAGCTGCACCCCCCCCTATTATAGACTCGGACTTGGGCACCCGTTTCTTAGGTCCTGTCCCATCCTCCTCTTCGCTCTTGTTTTGCGCTTTCGCTTAACATTGGCACGGTCGGTAACACCCTCGCGTCCATGTTACAGACGGCTGGGATCACGGTTCGCAGTAAGAGAAAACTTTTCACCAGGCTACGGTCGATTTCTCTGCTCTCTTCGATTACGTTTCGTTCGAGGCTGCCTTGTCAGACACGCACACGTTTCCGATAGTTCCTACGATGCTTGGGTCTACCCTTCTTTCCTCCTCTTTGGTTTCGTCCCGTTGCTCGGTTACAGCTACGAGTTCGCTCGCTAAGGTTGGCTTCCTCTCAGCCCGGTCGCTCCGCTCGCTCCCGCGTCCTTCCGCCACAGTCGCATGCCTCGGTTACCCTCTGTCATGGTATTGCACTGCCTCCTTGGCCGATGTTAATGCCTTGGTCGATTATAATTGTCCGGTCCCTTGCTATGTTTTTCAGCTTTTCAGTCGGCCCCACTTTTGGTATATGTTCCTTACCGGTTGTGGTTTTTCTATAGTGGTATACCCTCCTTTGCCCATTAGGGGTTTTTCATTCTGTCGCTGGTGTCTACGGAGAAGGTTTTCCTGTTGCTTCCTGCTTTCATGTTCGGGGGGTCCTGTTTGTCTGCGGGGTTGCTGAGTTTGCTTCGGCTGTTTGGTTTCTTTCTGTTGGCGGGCGGGGTGCTCTTCTTATGTGCGAGATGTGCGGTTGGCTCCATACCAGAGGGGCTTGGGGTGATGGTTTTTTCCTTGGTCCGGGGGGAATCGTTCTTGGGATTAAGGTTTTCTTTACGCCATAGCTAGCGCTGCATGCGAGTTCTTGTACCTTAACAATGAATACATGAGATAAAAAAAAAAAAAAAAAAAAAAGGGACTCTTGGTTGACACGAAACATCTCCTCTACACCTCCGCCGATTGAAATCTCAACACGATGAGAAATCATCGTCACTTTCCACCTCCCGCACTCTGAGTGAGCTGCACCCCCCCCCTATGATAGTTTCGGACTTGGGCACCCATTTCTTTGGTCCTGGCCCATCCTCCTCTTTGCTCTTGTTTCGCGTTCTCGGTTAACATTCGCACGGTCGGCAATACCCTGGCGTCCATGTTACAGATGGCTGGGATCATGGTTCGCAGTAAGAGAAAACTTTTCACCAGGCTACGGTCGATTTCTCTGCTCTCTTCGATTACGTTTCGTTCGAGGCTGCCTAGTGAGACACGCACACGTTTCTGATAGTTCCTACGATACTTGGGTCTACCCTTCCTCCTCTCCTGTTGGTTTCGTCCCGTTGCTCGGTTACAGCTACACTTCCCCTCTTTTGGCTGGTACCCTACTACCGCCTGGCCTTGTGCCCCCCGCGGCTGTCCACGGTCGCATCCTCGGTTACACTCTGTCGTGGTATTGCACCGCCTCCTCGATCGATGTCAATACCCTGGGTCCCGAGTAATATCGGCCGCCGACTTCTTTAAGTTATTTAGGCTGCCCCTACGGAGATTTTGTTCTATTCTTTTGTAGGTTTCTGTGTAGTGGAGTTTCCCTCATTTCCCGTGTGTGCGAGGCTTTCCTTTGTTATCCTTTCGTTTGTTCAGGGGAGCTTTCTGAAGGGTTTTCTGCGTCTTCCTGCTTGCTCGCTGAGAGTACTTTACTTTTTTGAGGTCGAGATGTGCGGTTGGGCCCGTACCCTAGGGTCTTGGGGGTGTGCCTTTGATCCCATGACGGGAGAGATGCGTAGGTTTTTCTTGGCCATAGCTAGCGCTGCATGTCTGGTTTTTCCTGGTAGTTGTACAAATAAAATGCAAAACTGAGATAAAAAACAAAAAAAAAAAAAAAAAAAAGAAAAAAAAGAAAAAAAGGACTCTTGGTTGACACGCTCCGCGCTCCCTATTTTCCTGTTCAAAAGTTTTCAACACCATAGTTTCTAGTGCACGATCCCCACCTACACCCTTTTCTCCTGCATCAACTGGGCTCACGGCCCCTTTTCCCCACCATGGATCCCCTCGGTCCCCCTATCTCGCTCTTTCCGCCCCAGTCTGGGCCCTCATCTGCTACCCCCTCTACCGCAGAGATCTCTCCTGAGGCTCACTTCTTGACCTCGCTTTTCTCGCGCACCTGCTCCCTCATTAGCTTCACCCCTGAGCAGCTCCCCTTACTCTCTCCCCAGGAATGCGACAACTTTCCATGCGGAAAGCTCTCTCATCCCTTTGGTGTGTGCCTCCCTCCACGCTGTTAATTCACTCGGCTCCCAGCTGGAGGAGCTCCATTCCACAGTCCATGACCTGCAGTCTCAGGTGCCAACTCCTCCCCGAACGAGCAACTCGGGAAATCCGGAACGCCATACATGACCTGTCACATAGGAATGCCACCCCCCTGCCGTAGGTGTACCCCAGACTGGAAACCGCCCCCCTCCACCCCCCTCTTCTTCTCACCCCGGTCCCTCAGGCCCGTCTTCCATGGCCCCTCCCTCCAAGGCTGCCCCTCCCCCCCCCCATGCCCCCCAGCAGGCAAAATCATACGTGCAGGTTATCCACGGTGGTACCTCTGAGTTCGACACTGCGGTCAAGGCCAATAAGACCAAGGCCAAAGCGAAGGGCAAATACTCCCTTACTGGCACCTCTGCGAACAAAGTCGCGGCTGTCGTGAAAGACACCTCCCAGAAGGGTCCTGCCCCCCTCCCCAGCGCTGCCAGAAGGTTCTTTGCCCCCCGTTCAACCCACTGCCCCCACCCTCAGGAATCCTCCATTCGTGTTTGTTTCCCAGACATCGCTGGCTCCATCCTGCGCGAAGCCGGCTCTGAACTCCCCAAATCGTTCAGAGTTTCGGTTAGCCCGAAGGGTGCCGTCTCCCTCACTGTAGCTGATCCTCTAGTTCCTGCCTCCTGCTACGCTCCTTTCTTTGAGGTCTTTGCCGCTAGGCTTAACCAGTCCTTTCCCGTTAACGATAACCCATGGGAACACTTTCGCTACGCTCCCACCGATGTCCAATTCGCCATCCATGGCTTGCCTATGGACGCGCACCCCGACACGGATGAGGAGCTCCATTCTCGCCTTCTTGGTGGCGTGGACAACGCCAAGAACCTTATTATCACCCGCTCCCGCTTTGTTAACGCTGACCGTGTTTCTAGAACTGATGGGAAAAAAGCCTTCTCTGTCGTCGTCCACGTCCCTGCAGCTTGGCCTGACGAATGACCGATCCCCCCCGCATCCTCCTCTTTGGTGACAACCGAGAAGTCAAAAGAGCCTACTCCACGAATGCCCAAAGCCAGTGCTACAAGTGCTGGAAGTTTGGGCACCTGAAACCCCTCTGCAAGGAATCCACCGTTTGCCAACTCTGTGGCGGACCACCGCTTCTCTAACCCTACGTGTCCCAAGGAAGGGAATCTCCGACCCGTTCTCGGATGCTGTGTAGCTCTCCGGCCAGATGCCCCAACTGCCTCAGCCCTCATTCAGCCAGGGACAGAGATTGTCCCGAACGCCCCCCTGCCAATCCCGCTCTGATGCCCCCACCAGTCGACTCAGACCCTATGGATACGTCAGGATCTTCTTTTCCTCCCCCCCTAGTCCAGTCCCGAGCACCCCCGAGCCACGCCCCACTCCGTCAGGAGCCGACCCCCTGGTCACCCCGAGACCCATTCCTTTCGTTGTGCCCCACCGCTCTTCCTCAATGTCAGGCCGTCCACTCCCCGATGTGGAAGCTAGTCCCTCCCCGCCCTCCGAGACACTTCGGCTTCGCGCCGGTAAATGTCTCACAACCCCGATGTCACTCGAGGGGGCCGGCCCCCTCCGCTCACTTCATCTTGTTCAACAGAACTGCCTAGGGAGCTGGAATGTGTTTCTTTCCTTGTTTAATTCTTTTAATCATTTGTTTCACTACCCATCCGTTGTAGCCCTTCAAGACCCACCCTTTTGAAAAGGTCACCTTCCCAGTTTTCAAGGCTTCGTGAGTTTTTTTCCAGGTTCTTCCTCCCCCAAACCTAAGGTTGCGTTTTACGTTTCTCTGGCTTTTCAGAAAGAGGTCGCTGTTCTCCCCAATTCTACGGGAAGATCGGATGTGTTTTCACTTGATGTGTTTGGTAAAGACTTGTTTGGTGTGGCTTTCCTTCCTTTCGAATTTTGAACTTGTATAACTCCCGGCCAGAAGCCGAGGCGCGGTAGCAATCCCGCCCCGTGTGGCTTTTCCCAGTTTCTCAGCTCCCCTGCTCGTAGTCGGGGATTTTAACTTACATCACCCACTTGCGGACCCTCTCGTCGTCACTCCAGCGAGGAGCTGGCTCTATCCTTTCCCTACTTTCAGAGTGCTTCTGAACTGGGTTTTTCCTTTTTAAACACCCTGGGTGTTTTTACAAGGTTCCCATTTGGAGGCTCCTCCAGAGGTTCTGTTTAGATTTTGCGTTTGCTTCCCCCTGCTGTGTTCTTTGTCCAGGGCTGGGAGACCTCCCTGCCCTTTACGGGCTCAGATCATGTGCCTATTTCCATTTTTTTACAGCACCCAAAGCTACACCCCCCCCCCCGGCTCCCAACTGGGCTCTGACAGATTGGGAAACCCTTTCCCCCCACTTGACTAGCCTTACAGTTCCCCCGCCTATGGATGATCTTCCTCTTGTGGCCCTTGAAACCTGGTTCGACCACTCACTTCGCTCTGTGACCTCTCTCTTGATCAGCCACACCCCGCTCTCGCGCCCCTCAGCCAGATCCAAACCCTGGTGGTCCCCCCTGTTGTCCCTCTCCGACGGGAATATCATTCCGGATCTCGCAAGGCGAGGTCTTCTCTCTCTGCACAGGACAGGTTGGCGGCCAAGATTTCCAAAACGGGTACTTCAGGGCCATTAAAGGCGCGAAGAATTCCCACTGGAGGTCCCTCCTGGCTAGTGCTACCCCTCGCTCTATCTGGACGGTCAAGAAATTTCCCTTGGCCGGCCCGTCTCTCGCTTTCCATCCTTCCAGGACGCCGTCACCCCCATTGACATTAACTCCTCCCTCTTGGCTCACTTTTTCCCCGAAAGGCCGGCCCCTTGCTGCCGGCTAGGCTCCCTACTTTCAAGGACGTCCCTCCCCAAACCCCCGAGGAAGTCTCCTCGGCTCTCTCTAAGTGCTCCCCGTCCTCTGCCCCGGGTCTGGACACGATCCCCTACTCTGTGTGGAAGGCTCTCCACAAGGTCACCCCCACATCCTCACCTCCCTCCTGGCCCCATTGTTGATACATGGCCACCACCCCGCCTCCCTCAAACGGGCGCATGGGGTCGTTCTGGACAAGCCTGGAAAGGCCTCCTAAGACTCCCCAGCCTCCTTCCGCATCATGGTCCTTCTAGAAACCGTTTCCAAAATCCTCGAGAGGATAGTTGCCTCTCGTCTCTCTGCCGTGGCTAGGTTCCTGGGGCTCCTGTCCCCCAACCAATGCGGCTCTCTCCCCTCCCTCTCTTCCTTCGACGCCTGTGCCGCGATGGTTCACTCCGTCGCACCCTCCAGAGGTCTTCAAGGAAAGTTTCTTCCCTCTTCTTGGACATCAAAGGCGGGTTTGACAATGATGACGCCTCTATCCTTGCTTCCCTTCTCCCAGGAAAGGGGTAAATCGTTATTTAATTTCTTGGATTTTTTCCTTTTTGACCGACAGGAGGTGTTGTTTGTTATTTCAGGTTCTCCCAAGGTTTTTTCTTCTGTTACAGTGGGAACCCCGCAAGGGTCCCCTATTTCTCCTTTGTTATTTGTGATTTACGTTTCTTGCTTACATGTTGAGATCCCTAAGGGGATTATTTTGTCTTATGTGGATGATTTTTCTGTAACTGTGGCTTCTTCTTCTTACCGTACCAATGTCAGGCTGCTTCAAAGAACCTTCGGGGTGATGAAGGCCAAGGCAATGGCTGTCAAGGTCGCTTCCCATTCCCAAGACGGAACTCATTCACTGGCGCACCCCCAAGCAGAGGGACATGCGGGGACCCCACCCCCCCCCTATTGCCCTGGATGGCCAGTTTCTTCCCCACCAGTCAGCTTCGATGGCTGGGATATTGGTTTCTCCCGAATATATCATCCACCGCACACTTCTCCAGGGCTTAGCCCTCTCCCAGTCTGCCTTCGCGGCGGTCAAAAGGCTTCAGGGTTCGGCGCCGGGGTCTCTCCCCACCTCTGTCACAAGTTGGCTTACTCGCTTATCTTCCCCATACTCTCCTATCGGGCTGACCTCTTTGTCCCCACCAAGGGGCTTCTCCATATGATGGATGTCCATTGGACCACGTCCAAAGATGGGTCACGAATTGTTTCAGATCCACTCCTACTTCCCATACTGGCGGCTGAGGCTGCCCTCCCCCCGCTCTCGTCCTCTTCTCCCACAAGCGCCGCATGGCGGCCTTGCGCTTACGCTGTTCACCTCCCACGATTAACCCAGCGGCGGCTCGCCTTCCCCCCACCTTCCCCTCCTCCCTCCCCTATCGGGAGAAAGAAAACCTAAGATCGCTCTGGGTTGGCCTCGACCCTAACGTCCGGCCTCTCCTTTGGTCCACACCCGAGCCGAAGCCCCCAGTCAGGACCCACCTGCCAGTCGATGCCCTCGCCACCTCATTCTCCCCCTCATAGGAGATTCCCCTACGTTGCCCTCCTGGGCTCCTCCCTCCTGCCGGACCTGCCGGACCTCCCCTCAGAAGCCCTCATAAGGGCCTCCTACCGCATCCTCCAACGGAGGGCTCGAGCAATGATGCTTGATTCATGGAAGCTTGACGCCCTGCCACCGGATTACTATTCTTTTCCCCTCGGCATAACTCCGCACCCTTTCATGGGCCTTGGCAAGTTTATGGCCTGTCGAATTCATCAAATGCGAGCCCGGAAGAGGTACTTGGCCGCTCACCCCTCCTGGTCCCAGCCTGACCTCTCTCCCCTCTGCACTCTGTGCGGCGAGGAAGACGAGACTTTCAGCAATGCCATCCTTGGCTGCGAAGCCAAAGCCGTGCCCAGGGCCCTCCACCTCCAACGTGTGATCTCGGTTGGGGCTGACTCCCCACTTTGGTCCTCCGCCCCATCCCTGCTTCGCCTTACCTCGTTTATCAACAAGACATGCACGAACTTTCCTCCCTCAATGGCTTCTTATGCCGTGTCTTCTGTGGACTCTATGGTTTCCTTTTCGCCCCCGGGTGCCGGGGGGGCATGATGTGGTTTTCGTATGCTCGTGCTTGGTTCAGTCGCAGGACTGGCTGGGTTTTCTTGTGTTATTATTGTTAGGTTTTCTCGCTTTAGCTGTAGTTAGGTGGTTATTTTTCTTGGTTTGAAATTCCGTTTGTTGGTTATGTGTCGAGTACTTGACACGATTTGTGACACAATATTTGAGGTTTTACTTTGTTGTTTTGTTTTGGAATTAAGATTTTCTTTACACCATAGCTAGCACTGCATGCGAGTTCTTGTACCTTAACTAAGAATACATGAAATAAAAAAAAAAGAAAAAAAAAGAAAAAAGGGACTCTTGGTTGACACGAACCATCTCCTCTATACCTCCGGCGATTGAAATCTCAACACTATGAGAAATCAGAGTCACTTTTCACTTCCCGCACTCGGAGTGAGCTACACCCCCCCCTATGATATAATCGGACTTAGGCACCCGTTTCTTAGGTCCTGTCCCATCCTCCTCTTCGCTCTAGTTTTGCGTTCTCGCTTAACATTTGCACAGTCGGCAACACCCTCGTGTCCATGTTACAGACGGCTGGGATCACAGTTCGCAGTAAGAGAAAACTTGTCACCAGGGTACGGTCGATTTCTCTGCTCTCTTCGATTACGTTTCGCTCAAGGCTGCCTAGTCAGACACGCACACGTTTCTGATAGTTCCTACGATACTTGGGTCTACCCTTTCTCCTCTTCTCTTAGTCTCGTCCCTTTGCTCGGTTACAGCTACCCTTCCCCTCTTTTGGCTAGACCCTACTACCACTTGGCCTTGTGGCCCCCACGCCTGTCCACGATCGCATCCTCGGTTACGCTCTGTCGTGGTATTGCACTGCCTCCTTGATTGATGTCAACGCCTTGGGCCCAGAGTAATGTTAGCCGCTGACTTTCTATTAAGTTATTTAGGCTGCCCCTATGGAGATGTTGTTCTATTCTTTTTGGGTTTCTATTTAGTGGAGTTTCTGTCTTTCTCGCGTGTGTGGGCTTTCCTTTGTGATCCTTTCGTTTGTTCTGGGGAGCTTTCTGAAGGGTTTTCTGCGTCTTCCCGCTTGCTCGCTAGGAGTATTTGCTACTTTTGGTTGGTGAGATATGCGGTTGGGTCTAGACCACAGGGTCTTGGGGGCGCAGTTTGGTTCCCATGAGGGAAGAGAGGCGTAGGGTTTTCTTTGCCATAGCTAGCGCTGTATGTCTGGTTTTTCCTGGTAGTTGTACAAATAAAATGCAAAACTGAGATAAAAAAAAAAGAAAAAAAAGAAAAAGAAAAAAAAGAAAAGGGACTCGTGGTTGAAGGGTCTTGAGGGCGTGGCTATGATCCCATGAGGGGAGAGATGCGTTGGTTGTTCTTGGCCATAGCTAGCGCTGCATCTCTGGTTTTTCCTGGTAGTTGTACTAATAAAATGCAAAACTGATATAAAAAAAAAAAAAGGGACTCTTGGTTGACACGAACTATCTCCTCTACACCTCCGGCGATTGATATCTCAATACAATGAGAAATCATCGTCACTTCTCACTTCCCGCACTCTGAGTGATCTTCACCCCCCCTATGATAGATTCAGACTTGGGCACCCATTTCTTAGGACCTGTCCCATCCTTCTCTTCGCTCTTGTTTTGTGTTCTCGCTTGACATTTGCACTATGGACAACACCCCCATGTCCATGTTACAGACGCTAGGATCACGGTTCGCAGTAAGAGAAAACTTTTCACCAGGCTACCGTCGATTTCTCTGCACTCTTCGATTACATTTCGCTCGAGGCTGACTAGTCAGAAACGCACACCTTTCCGATAGTTCCTACGATACTTGGGTCTACCCCTCCGCTTCTCCTCTTGGTTTCGTCCCATTGCTCGGTTACAGCTAAACCTCCCGTCTGTTAGCTGGTACCCTACTACCACTCAGCCTTATGCCCCCCGCAGCTGTCCAAAGTCGCATCCTCGGTTACACTCTGTCGTAGTATTGCACCGACTCCTCGATCGATGTCAATACCTTGGGCCAGGAGTAATGTCGGTCGCTGACTTTCTATTAGGTTATTTAGGCTGCCCCTATGGAGATGTTGTTCTATTCTTTGTTAGGTTTCAATTTAGTGGAGTTTCTGTCTTTTCCGCATATGTGGGCTTTCCTTTGTAGTCCTTTGGTTTGTTCAGGGGAGCTTTCTGAAGGGTTTTCTGCATCTTCCTGCTTGCTCGCTGAGAGTATTATTATTTTTTTGAGGGTGCAATGTGTGGTTGGGCCCATACCACAGGGTCTTGGGGGCATGGCTTTGATCTCATGAGGGGAGAGATGTGTAGGTTTTTCTTGGCCATAGCTAGCGCTGCAGGTCTGGTTTTTCCTGGTAGTTGTACGAATAAAATGCAAAACTGAGATAAAAAAAAAAATAGAAAAAAGGAACTCTTGGTTAACACGAACCATCTCCTCTACACCTCCGGCTATTAAAATCCCAACACCATGAGAACTAATTGTGGGCTGGTCCCCCCCTCTCCCCTCTTCTGATGGCCTCGCTGCCTAGAAGGGTGATGCTCTGGTCTCCTTACTCCTTCCTCTGATTCCCTTCTAATGACTAAGGTATCTGGGTGCCTTCGTCTACGGGTTTCATGCTCTGCCCCCTCTGTCTCCGCACTTGCTTCGTTGCCCTCGCTTAGCATTTGCACGGTTGGCAACCCCTTCGTCTCGTCTTAAGCATAGCGCAGCTTCTGATTACTGGTGAAGTAGTGGCCCCGGTGGCTCTGCTCTCTGGTATTGCACTATCTCCTGAGCGCTACAGTCGGTACGGTGGCATTGTCGAATAACTGTGATCCCTTGGTGGTCCTTTGCCTTATACTTCTCGGTGTTGGGTCTACCTCTCCTTCCTCGCCGCCAGGTCTTGTCCCGTTGCTCAGTTACAGCTACACCACGTTCTTTGGCTAGCACCCTACTGCTCTCCTCTCCTGGCTCTGTGCCCTTATGATGGTCTCGACTTTGTCTTGTTCCTAGGGGATTTCAGCCTTCTGCCTCTGGCTCCGCAGCTCAGGGGGAGGGGTCATACATGCTCTCTGCTCCTGGTTCCGACGGCCACTGGGTCTCACTCCCTGCACCACACATCTCTGCCGCACTTGCTTAGTCACATGGATCTCCCTCTGCTCCATGCCTCGACTCTTCGTTACTGGGCTATATGCACCGGTCACTACCGGCCCTTATGTATGCTCGTTGTGGGTTGGTTCATCCGGCCTTTTGTTATTGGGGTTGGGATTTCTGGTTGGGCGTGAAGTTTTCTTTGTTTAGTTCATAGGTTTCTCACTATCGTTTTGGGGGCTTTTCTCTGAGGCTGGCGTCTGTGCAGGTTTATTGGTTCGATGTTTTCAGGCCTTTTGTTTCTCTCCTAGTTTTTACTAGTAGTACCGGGCTTTCGCTTTGTACCTCTATTCAAGGTAGTTTTGGCTAGTCGGGCAGGGTCAGATGGTTTTAGCGAGGGGGATGGGGGATGGACTGTAGTTGCAGGTTTTTTGTCTATATCAGTGATGAGCTGGAAGCGACTTTGTACCTAGATAGCTGCCGGCTTAGCAAACCAATATAAACTGGAGATAAAAAATAAAAATAAAACAGAAATAAAAAAGAGATAAAAAAAAAGGGACTCTTGGTTGAGATGCCTTTGCCGCTAGGCACAATCAGTCCTTCCTGGTAAACGACAACCCTAGGAAACACTTCCGTTACGCTCCCACCGACGTTCAGTTCGCCATTCACGGCCTGCCCATGGACGACCACCCTGACTCGGACGAGGAGCTCCATCCTCTACTGCTCGCTGGCGTGGATAATGCCAAGAATCTAATCATTACCCGCTCCCGTTTCCTTAATGCTGACAGAGAGTTCTGGATTGAGGGAAAGAAAGCTTTCTCCATCGTTATTTATGTCCTGGCAGACTTGGCGTAGCATATGACTGACCCCCCCCGCATCCTCCTTTTTGGTGACAATCGCGAAGTTAGAAGGGCCTACTCCACCAATGCTCAGAGCCAGTGATACAACTGCTGGAAATTTGGGTACTTAAAACCTCTCTGCAAAGAATCGACCATTTGTCAGCTCTGCGGTGGCCCCTACTCCAAGGCCGACCACTGCTGCTCCAAGCCCACTTGTCCCAAGGTAGGGAACACCGGCCCCGTCCTCGGATATTGTGTGGACTCTCCGGCCAGATGCCCCCACTGCCACAGCCCTCATTCCGCCAGAAACAGAGACTGCCCTGAGCGCTCTCCTGCAACGCATACCTCTTCAGGTCCCGCCGCTGATACTGATGCCATGGATTCCACCGAGGCCACTTCCACTCTCCCCCCCTGTGACCTGGTCCCTGTCACTCCCGAGACGCGCCCCACACTGTCTGGTGCCGACCCCCTTATTACTCCTAGACCGATGCCTGTTTTTCCGTCCTTCCGCCCCCCCTCAATATTTGGCCGCCCGTCCCCCGATGCGGAGCCAAGCCCCTCCCCTGCCCCCCGAGACACATCGGCCTTATGCCGGCAAATGTCTCACGACTCCTCTGACCCCTCAAGGGGGCCGGCCCCCCTCCGCTCGCTTTATCTTGTTCAACACAACTGCCTAGGGAGCTGGAATGTGTTTCTTTCCTTGTTTAATTCTTTTGCTGATGCTTCTAATTATCCAGCCCTCAAGACCCCCCCTTCTGGAGGGGTCGCCTCCCTAATTTTCCAGGTTTTGAGAGTTTTTTTCCGCCTTCATCAGCCCCCAAACCCAAAGTAGCGTTTTATGTCTCTTTGGATATTCAGAAAGAAGTCTCGATCCTTCCCAACTCCACGGGGAGGGCCGATCTGTTTGCACTTAATGTGTTTGCCAAACACTTGTTTGGTGTTGGCTTTCCTTCCTTGTGGGTTTTGAACCTATATAACTCCCCAAGCAAGAATCGGGGCGCAACCTCGGTCTCACCCCTCTTAGCTTTCCCTCATTTTTCCCCTCCTCTTCTCTTCGTAGGAGATTTTAACCTCCATCATCCTCGTGCGGACTCCTCCTGCCACCACTCCCATGAGGTGTTGTTTCTTTCCTTTTCTGTTTTTTCAAAGGGCCTCGGAGTTGGGTTTTTCCCTCTTGAACAGCCCAGGTGTGTTTACAAGGTTTCCCTTTAGCGGCTCTAACAGGTCTTCTGTTATTGATTTTGCTTTTTTCTCAACTCTTTTGCATCCATTTGTACAGGGCTGGGACACTTTCCTGCCCTCGACCGGTTCAGATCATGTTCCTATTTCTATCTGTTTGCAGCATCCTAAGTTGCATCACCCCTCCCCGGCTCCCAACTGGCTCCTGACTGATTGGCCATTGGTCTCCCCTCTCCTTGCCAACTTGCTACTGCCTCCCACCCCAGTCGACCCCCCCTCGCAGCTGTTGAAACCTGGTTTGATGGCCCCCTTCACTCAGTAACCTCACTGTTGATCAGCCCCACTCCTCTCTCTCGCCTCTCAAGCAGATCCAAACTATGCTGGTCCCTGCTGCTGTCCCTCCTACGTCGTGAATACGACTCCGCGTCTCGCAAGGCGAGGGCCTCTGACTCTCCACAGGATAGGGCGACGGCCAGGCTCTCCAAGCTTGCGTATTTTAAGGGCATTAAAGGTGCAACAAACTCCCACTGGAGGTCCCTTCTCGCCGAAGCCACCCCCTGCTCCATCTGGACGGTCAAAAAGTTTTCCTTGGGCCGGCCCGTTTCTCGTTTTCCTTCCTTCCCCGATGCCGTCATCCCCGCAGACATCAATTCCTCTCTGTTGGCTCACTTTTTCCCAGCTCGAACGGTCCGCTGATTACGCGCTAGGCTCTCCGCGTTTAGTGATGTCCCTGCACTCACAGCCGAAGAGGTCTCCTTGACTCTCTCCAAATGTTCCCCTTCCTCCGCCCCAGGCCCAGACACCATCCCCTATTCTGTATGGAAAGCCCTGCATAAGGGCCGCCCCCACATCTTGACCTCTCTCCTTACCCCGCTCCTGGTCTATGGCCATCACCCCACCTCCCTTAAGCGTGCTCATGGCGTGGTCTTAGATAAGCCTGGTAAGGCCACCTACGACTCCCCGGCCTCCTTTCGCATCATTGTGCTGCTAGAGACCGTCTCTAAGATTCTAGAAAGGATAGTCGCATCCCGCCTCTCCGCAGTTGCTGGTTTTCAAGGACTCCTGTCTCCCAATCAGGGTGGTACCCTCCCTACCCTCTCCGCCTTGGATGCTTGCACGGCATTAGTCCACTCGGTCCGCACCCTGCTGAGGTCTGGCAGAAAAGTTTCTTCCTTGTTTTTGGATATTAAAGGCGGCTTTGATAATGTTGACGCCTCCATTCTTTGCTCCCTGCTTCACAGGAAAGGGGTAAATTATTATTTGATTTCTTGGGTTTTTTCCTTTTTAACCGATAGGAGGTCTTGTTTGTTGTTTCAAGGTTCCCCTAAGATTTTTTCCACTGTTAGCGTCGGGACCCCTCAAGGGTCTCCTATTTCTCCTTTGTTATTTGTGATTTACGTTTCCTGTTTACATATAGAGATCCCAAAGGGGGTCATTTTGTCTTATGTTGATGATTTTTCTATAACCTTTGCTTCCCCCTCTTATCGCACCAATGTTAGGTTGCTTGAGAAGGCCTTCGGGGTCATGAAAGCCAAAGCGACTCCAGTTAAGGTTGACTTTTATATTCCCAAGACGGAGCTTATTCACTAGCGCACTGCGCCCAAGAGGGGCCAGCTGCATGATCCTACTCCTCCTCCCATCACCCGGGACTGCCAGGTGTTCTTTCCTGCCAAGCAGCTCCGCTGGCTGGGCTACTGGTTTCTCCCGAACCTTTCATCCTCCACCCACTTCTCTCGGCACCTCCCCCTCTCCCAGGCCGCCTCTGCGGCAGTCAGAACCCTATCCGGACACGGATCCGGAGTCTCCCCACACCTTTGCCACAAGGTGGCCTACTCGCTTATCTTTCACTTATTGTCGTATGGGGCTGACCTTTTCGTTCCCACCAAAGGGCTTCTCCAGAAGATGAACGTCCATTGGCATCATGTGAAGAGATGGGTTACTAACTGCTTTAGATCCACCTCGACTACCATCTTGGCCGCTGAAGCGGCACTCTCCTCCCTCTCGGTACTCCTTGGCCACAAACGCCGTATGGCAGCCCTGTGCCTCTGCTGCTCTCCCACCACAATCAATCCAGCGGCAGCCCGCCTTCCTCCCTCTTTCCCCTCTGCTCTCTCTGATCTGGAGGGGGAAATCTTAAGGTCACTCTGTGTTGGCCTCCACCCCAATGGCAGGCCCCTGCTCTGGTCCACCCCGGAATCGAGACCTGCCGTCAGAACACACCTTCCGGTCGACGCCATCACCCACCTCATCCTCCTACTTATGGAAGAGTCCACTGCCCTGCCCCTTTTGGGGTCCTCCCTGCTGCTGGATCTCCCGGACCTACCCTTAGACACGCTTATGAGAGCCTCCTATAGTGTCCTCTAGTGCAAGGCTCGCTCTATGATGATCGACTCGTGGAAGCTCTCCGCTCCTGCGCCGGAGTATTCCACCTTCCCCTTGGGGACTACACCGTACCAGTTCATGGGCCTCGGCAAATTTATGGCTAGCCGAATTCACCAAATGCGGGCCCAGAAGAGCTATCTGGCCGCCCACCTCTCCTAGTCCCAACCTGATCTCTCTCCCCTTTGCACGCTGTGTGGAGAGGAGGACAAGTCCTTCAGCCATGCCATCCTCCGTTGCGAAGCCAAAGCTATCCCTAAGGCCCACCACCTCCAAGGTGTATCCTCCGTCAGGGCTGACTCCCCGCTTTAGTCCTCCGCCCAACTCCTTCTAGGGCTCGCCTGGTTTATCAACGAGACGTGTACTAATTTTCCTCCTACCATGGCCACCTACATGGTGTCTTCACCTATTTCGCTAAGTTTTGCTTCTCTCTCCCCCGGCGGCTAGGGGGGTTATCTTTTGGTTTCCTGTACGCTTTGCTTGAAGTTGTTGAGTGGGTTTCTTGTTTATCAGAATGTGGTTTATGATGTTTCTTTCTAAGCCCACTGTGTGTGTTGATTTTTATTTGCTAAAATTCCATATATTCGTTTCGTGTCGAGTACTTGACACAGTTTGGGGATGATTATTTGAGGTTTTTACTTTGTTATTTTATGTTTTGGGATTAAGGTTTTCTTTACGCCATAGCTAGAGCTGCATGCGAGTTCTTGTACCTTAACAATGAATACATGATATAAAAAAAAAAAGAAAAAAAGGGACTCTTAGTTGAAAGCTCGCTCGTGATCGCCCACACCCCGCTCTCCCGCCCCTCGGCTAGATCCAAGCCCTGGTGGTCCCCCCTCCTTTCCCTCCTCCGCCGGGAATATCACTCCGCATCTCGCAAGGCGAGGTCCTCCCTCGCCCCACAGGATAGGGTGGCAGCCAAGCTCTCTAACAATGGATACCTCAAAGCGATCAAGAGGGCAAAAAACTCCCACTGGTGGTCTCTCCTGGCTGATGCCACCCCTCACTCCATCTGGACGGTCAAAAGGTTTTCTCTAGGCGGGCCTGTCTCTCGTTTCCCAACCTTTCCTGATGCTGTCACCCCAATGGACATTAATTCCTCCCTCTTGACTCACTTCTGCACAGACAGGCACACTCCCTCGCTGCCCACTAACCTCTCCGCCTTTGACGATGCCCCCCACCTTACACCCGAGGAGGTCTCCTCGGCTCTCTTGAAGTGCTCCCCATCCTCTGCTCCTGGCCCTGACACTATCCCCTACTCTGTTTGGAAGGTCCTCCACAAGGGCTACCCCCACGTGCTTACCTCCCTCTTGGCCCCTTTTCTGTTGAACGGGCTCCACCCTGCCTCCCTCAAGCGTGCTCACGGAGTAGTCCTGGACAAGCCTGGCAAGGCCTCGTACAACTCCGTGGCTTCCTTCCGCATCATCGTCTTGTTGGAAACCATCTCCAAAATCCTCAAAAGGATTGTCGCCTCTCGCCTCTCTGCCGTGGCCCGCTTCCCGGGACTTCTGTCCCCCAATCAGTGCAGCTCCCTCCCCACTCTCTCTTCCTTCGATGCTTGCACCGCGATGGTTCACTCCATCTGCACTTTGCAAAGGTCCCAGAGGAAGGTTTTTTCGCTGTTTTTGGATATTAAGGGCGGCTTCAACAACATTGATGCCTCCATTCTCTGCTCCCTTCTTCGCCGGAAGAAGGTTAATCGTTATTTGTTTTCTGGGGTATTTTCCTTTCTAACTGACAGGAGGTGTTACCTGCTGTTTCAGGGCTCTCCTGGGATTTTTTCTTCTGTTACTGTTGGGACCCCCCAAGGGTCGCCTATTTCTCCTCTTTTGTTTATTATTTACGTGTCCTGTTTACATTTTGAAATTCCTAAGGGTATTGTTTTGTCTTACGTTGATGATTTTGCTGTTACCGTGGCTTCTTCCTCTTACCGTACCAATATTAGGCTGCTTCAGTGAACCTTCGGGGTTATGAAGTCCAGAGCCATGGCTGTCAAGGTTGGTTTTTCAATACCCAAAATGGAGCTTATCCATTGGCGCACTTCAAAGCAGAGGGACCTGCAGGATCATCCCACCCCCCCCCCCTCTATTGCCCTGGTTGGCCAGGTCTTCTTCCCTGCCGGCCAGCTACACAGGCTGGGATATTGGTTTCTTCCGAATATCCCTTCCACCGCCCACTTCTCCCGGCGACTCGCCCTCTCACAGGCTGCCTTCGCGGCAGTCAGGAGGCTCTCAGGGTTCAGCTCCGGGGTCTCTCCACACCTCTACCACAAGTTGGCTTACTTACTGATTTTCCCCATACTGGCGTATGGGGCCGACCTCTGCGTCCCAACCAAGGGTCTTCTTCAGAAAATGGACGTCCACTGGCACCATATCCAGAGATGGGTCACAAATTGCTTCAGGTCCACTCCTGTCACCACCCTGCTAGCGGGGGCTGCGCTACCCCGCATCTCGGTCCTACTAGCCCACAAGTGCCATATGACGGCCCTGCGGCTATATTGTTTCCCCACCACCATCAATCCGGTGGCAGCGCGCCTCCTTCACACTTTCCCCTCGGCCCTCCCTGATAGGCAGAAGGAAAACTTAAGCTCACTCTGGGTGGGCCTCGACCCCAACATCAGGCCCCTCCTCTGGTCCACCCCCGAGCCAAAGCCCCCAGGCAGGACACACCTACCGGTTGACGCTCTTGTCCACCTCATACTCCACCTCATAGGGGATTCCTCCACTATGCCTCTTCTGGGGGCCTCCCTTTTGCCGGATCACCAAAACCTTCCCTCAGAGGCTGCTATGAGGGCCTCTTATCGCGTCCTCCAATGAAACGCTCGCACCATGATGCTCGACTCATGGAAGCTCGATGCCCCACCGCCGGAATACTACTCTTTCCCACTTGGCATGACGCCACATCCTTTCATGGCCTTAGAAAAGTTCATGGCCGGCTGAATTCATCAAATGCGCGCACAAAAGAGTTACCTGGCCGCTCACCCCTCCTGGACCCAGCCCGACCTCTCCCCTCTCTGCGCCCTATGCAGGGTAGAGGATGAGACCTTCAGACACGCTATCCTCCGCTACCGAGCTAAAGCTGTACTCAGGACCCACCACCTCCAAGGTATGCTCTCTGTCGGGCCTGATTCCCAACTTTGGTCCTCTGCCGAATCCCTCTTAGGGCTCGCCTCCTTTATCAACGAGACGTGCACCAACTTCCCTCCCACCATGGCCTCCTATGAGGTCTGGCCTCCTGTCTCAGTAGTTTTTTCTCCATCCCCGGCTGATAGGAGGTCGTTAGTGTTGTCTCTCGCTCGCTTTGTTTGTGGTTAACCTATGGGTTGGCCGTTGGTTTTTCTTTATGTTTGTTTTTTGGAATTTTCATGTTAAGCTTATGTTGAGTGTTTGTTTTTCTTACACGAAGTCCGTATGTTGGTATCGTGTCGAGTACTTGACACAGTTTGGGGATGCTAGGTTGAGATTTTCTTTGGTTACTTTGGGTAGAGATTAAGGTTTTCTTTACTCCATAGCTAGCGCTGCATGCGAGTTCTTGTACCTTAACAATGAATACATGAGATAAAAAAACACAAAAAAAAAAAAAAAAGAAATGGACTCTTGGTTGACACGAACCATCTCCTCTGCACCTCCGGCGATTGAAATCTCAACCCCATGAGAAATCATCGTGGGTTGGTCCCCTCATCTCCCCTCTTCGAATGTCCTCGCTGCCTAGAAGGATGACGCTCCGGTCTGCTCGCTCCTACCTCTGATTCCCTTCTGATGGCTTAGGTATCTGAGTGCCTTCGTCTAGGGGTTTCATGCTCTCCCCCCTCTTTCTCCGCACTTGCTTGGTTGCCCTCGCTTAGCACTTGCACTGTCGGCAACCCCTTCGCCTTGTCTTAGGCATAGCGCGGCTTCGGGTTATCAGTGAAGTAGTGGCCCCGGTTGCTCTGTTCTCTGATATTGCACTATCTTCTAAGCGCTACGGTCGGTACGGTCGCATTGTCGAAAAACTCTGATGCCTTGGTTGTCCATTGCCTCGTACTTCTCGGTGTTGGGTCTACTCCACCCTCCTCGCCGCCCGCTTTCGTCCCGTTGCTCGGCTACAGCTACACTACCTTCTTTGGCTAGCACTCTACTACCCTCCTCTTTTGGCTCTGTGCCCTTATGATGGTCTTGACTCTGTCTTGTTCTTAGGGGAGTTCAGCCTTCCGCCTCTGACTCCGTCCCGTAAGGGGAGAAGTCATGCATGCCTTCTGGTCCGGGTTCCGGTGGCCACCGGGTCTCGCTCCTGGCGCTACACCTCTCCACCACGCCGGCTCAGGTATATGGATCTCCCTCTGGTCCTCCCCTCGACTCTTCGCTGCTGGGCTATATGCCCCAGTTACTACTGGCCCTCGTGTTTGCTCGTTGTAGGCTGGTTCATCCGCCCTTTTGTCAATTGGGTTGGGATTTCTAGACAGCGTTGAAGTTTTCTTTGTTTGGTTCATAGAATTCTCACTGTCGTTTTGAGGGATTTCTTTGTGGTTGACGTCTGTGGTGGTTTTTGGTTTGATGCTTTCAGGCCTTTGTTTCTCTCATAGTTTTTACTAGTAGTACCGGGCTTTCGCTTTCTACCTCTATTCAAAGTAGTTTAGGTAAGTCGGGCATGGTCAGATGGTTTTAGCGAGGGGGATGGGGGATGGACTGTAGTTGGAGGTTTTTTGTCTACAGCGGCAGTGAGCTCGAAGCTACTTTGTACCTATATAGCTGTGGGCTTAGCAAACAAATATAAACTGGAAAAAAAAAAAAAAAAAAAAAAGAGACTCTTGGTTGACACGAACCATCTTCTCTACACCTCCGGCGATTGAAATCTCAACCCCATGAGAAATCATCGTGGGTTGGTCCCCCCCTCTCCCCTCTTCTGATGGCCTCGCTGCCTAGGAGGGTGATACTCCTGTCCCCTCGCTTCTCCCTCTGATTCCCTTCTGATGGCTTAGGTATCTGGGTGCCTTCGTCTAGGGGTTTCATGGTCTCCCCCCTCTTTCTCCGCACTTGCTTCGTTGCCCTCGCTTAGTACTTGCACGGTCGGCAACCCCTTTGCCTCCTCTTAGGCATAGCGCAGCTTCGGGTTATCGGTGAAGTAGTGGCGCCCGTGGCGCTGTTCTCTCGTATTGCACTATCTCCTGAGCGCTATGGTCGGTATGGTCACATTGTGGAAAAAAACTGTGATCCCTTGGTAGTCCTTTGCTTCGTACTTCTCCGTATTGGGTCTACCCCTCCCTCCTCCTAACCCGGTCTCGTCCCGTTGCTCAGTTACCGCTACATTACCTTCTTTGGGTGCCACCTTACTGCTCTCCTCTCCTAGCTCTGTCCCCTTATGATGGTCTTCAATCTGTCTTGTTCCTAGGGGATTTTAGCCTTCCGCCTCCGTCTCCGCCCCGTTAGGGGAGGAATCATGCATCTCTTCTGGTCCGGGTTCTGGTGGCCACCGGGTCTCACTCCTTGCGCCACACGTCTCCGCTGCGCCGGCTCAGTGATATGGATCTCCCTCTGGTCCTCACCTCGACTCTTGGCCGCTGGGCAATATGCCCCGGTCCCTACTGACCCTCGTGTATGCTCGTTGTGGGTTGGTTCATCCGCCCTTTTGTCAATGGGGTTGGGATTTCTAAACGGGCTTGAAGTTTGCTTTGTTTGATTGATAGGTTTCTCACCGTCGTTTTGGGGCTTTTCTTTGAGGTTGACATCTATGGAGGTTTTTGCTTTGATGCTTTCAGGCGTTTGTTTTTCTCGTAGTTTTTACCAGTAGTATCGGGCTTTCGCTTTTTGCCTCTATTCAAAGTAGATTAGGTTAGTCGGGCAGGGTCAGATGGTTTTAGCGAGGGGGATGGGGGATACACTGTAGTTGGAGGTTTTTTGTCTACATCGGCGAGGAGCTTGATGTGACTTTGTACCTAGATAGCTGCCGGCTTAGCAAACAAATATAAACTGGAGATAAAAAAAAAAAAAGAAAAAAAAAGGAATGCACTCCTGGTTGACAGCTCTTCATGCAACCATCTAAGTTATTTTTCTTCAATATACTTTTATCTCTACATTTTACACTACTATGCTCAGGACATAGTATCACTCACGAGCTTAGCGATATATCGTCTGAGACCGGGGTCTGTATACTCAGCTGTCGTTATTCGTATAAACTTAGGAAAGTGTGATATCTATCGAGGATAAGGTTTACCTGCTGCTAGTATCGCCAGAAAGGAAGAGGATTGTAACAACTAATCAAACCCAAACTCGAGCTTCTCGCTCTTCTATTTCTCAGCGTGTTGGCATGTGACAGGAACAGACCAGGCATGTCTATTCACCCGAGCATCTCCCTCATCATTCTGAACCTGAGCATTCCCGTCATCGTTCCGCACCTGAGTATCCCCCCATCGTTGTGAACCTCAGCATCCCACTCGTCATTCTAAACCCGCGCATCCCCCTCGTCATTCCCAAACCTGGGCATATCCCTCGTCATGCTGAACCCGAGCACCTCTTCCATCGTTCAGATGGCGGTTCTAATAACACAGACGATGAAGAGGAATACAATGCTGAATTCTCTACTGGTAAAGTACCCAATGTAGTTTGAGAGACTTCTATCTACTGAACTTTACGCTGCCGAAATAGAGGAGCAAGACGCCCAGGTTATACCTGGTCTACCTAAACCTTCGAGTGTGGTAGTGGATATTGAACTCTCCTCTTAGTCCGATGTAGTGGAAACACTCTCTCACAAGCAGACTCACACAAACCTCGAGGTTCCTGCACACAGCCATGAGAGACTACTTATTAGACAATATTTACCAACTGAGAACTAGAGGTCTACAGGCTTAGGGCAGTAATCTGGAACGCAGAATAATCTCCACAAGAGTCTGCAGACTGAGCTGGCTTGGCAACAGCCGCGCTCTGTCGGAGATTCATACTCAACATCTGAACTGCAGACTCCATCGGACTCTGCGAGTACCACATCGGAGTGCAAGCTACCACGCAAGTTCTGGAAACGAGAGTTTATCCCCCCAGAGAATATTCTTATTTATGATGCTGCAAAACTTCATTTACAAGTAGAAGTCTATACAGGCCAGCAATGGCCTTCCGCGGCTGTAATAGAGAATATCATGGAGAGAGCTTGGGCACTGGCATTGGATCAGAGAAAGCAGGAAAAGGAAGAATACTAGCACCCAGGGGATCAGCACCCCGTGGAACAGGCACTATCACTTCTTCCTGATGCAAACTCATTACAGATGGTAAGTCCCCTAACCTAACAAAGAATGAGAAGCACAATTCAGCGGCTAAAAGTTGCATATGCTAAAACGTGGTGTATCCAGTTGTCATGGCTATCTAGTTTCACAAGCACGGAAAATGGTAGTGGAGTGGTATAAGTTGCCGATCGCATACCCAGTTGGGTACCAGACATTGGTGAATAATCTTCTTAAGGATGATTCGTTTCTTAGCCAAACGGTGGATCTCAGAGCTGGTCCTCGGACTAGCTGGTTTATGGTAGAGGAGAAAGTAAAACTTGTGGGTGCCTACTTTTGTGCCAACGAGCGCAGTCTGGTCAGCAAGCCATATACGCAGAAGTACTGCAACCCTCTCTATTGGCCCACAGTTCTTCTCGTGTGCAGTGCTCTTCCCCGTGCCCTAATGGAGTACGAAGATACAGGGCACAAGTCCTTAGTGGTGAGAGATTTCTCACACGGAGTGTTTGGTGGTCAGTAAGTGATTTCTTAGGGAGAACAAGGCAGCTAATAGGTTAACAGACTACTACAAGAGGTACTATCAAACATATCAAAAGGTAGTTCCGCAGACAGTCACTCCTCTAGACTCCCCTGGAAATACACTCCATCAGCAAAAAACAAATCTGTCTTTTGTGCTCCACGGTGAGCCATGTCATTGAGTTTTACGTTTTGGCTAATCCCGAGTGACCCCAGTTAATCATGATGCTTCCAATCATGTCCCCTAATGATCAGATAGAAATCTTAATTTTAGCAAATATGAGCTATTTTTATCAATATCTCATAGACATTTTACATTACAAAGTTGTATGTTATGAACTTAAATTTATCAACTTCAGTATATAAAAAGTTGGTGAGTTCTTAATAAAAATTGCTCATATTTTGCAGAAAACAGAATTAATATCATCTTCTTTAGTCAAACTAACGGAAGTTTTAATATCGTGATCATGGGACTCACAATGTGCCAAAACGTAAAACTCAACAACATGAGGAACAGGGGGCAGACTGTTTTTTTGCTGATGCTCCTCCAGTCAATTATGCTAAATCAATCTGTGGTTAGATGGTTGAGACACGGAAGAATGCGACAATCATAAAGCTAGACAGGCATATGCAAAAGATCCGGTCGCAGGACGAGACAGAACGAATCAAGAGTGCTGGGTATGAGGATGAGATGGGGGATGACGTGGGTTACCTCATTGAGAGTGACGACATTACCTAAGCATGGCCTTCAAACCCTAGCTGGTAGTCCAGAGGTGAATGGTAGTCCGGAGGTGAACAGTAGTGCTAGGTGAATGATAGTCCGGTGGTGGATACTGGTTGGGAGCACAATGGTGGCTCTAAGGGGAATAGCCAGCGCGCCCAAATTGAAGCCAGACACTTTGGGAGTTGCAACCCCCAAGTATGGGGCTGCAATTCGGCCGCGCCAGTATTTTGTGGATTGATGACTTTTCCTATTTTTCACTGTATTTACTATGCTTGTTATAATGGGCGTTGATTGTGAACACAATGACATAGACTACACGTTTTATATTGGTTAGATACAGCAGGGGGGATTTTCATTGTTAATAAGTATTTGTTTATATAGGTTATACATCTAGAGAATAGCAAGGTGTGCTGAAGCCATCACCGGGTTAAGTAGGATGCGTGTATGATACAGCAGAATGATGATCGCGGAATCCAGGGAACCCAGAGGGCCTCAGAGCCAAGGCTGTGTGAAACTAGTGAAAATAGGGGTGGACGGAAGACGGACTAGGAAAGAGCTGGTCTGTGGTTAGACAACTACAGAAGAACCATTAGAGGGCAGAGGCAGAACTAAGACAGTCAGGATGTTGCCAAGATGAATCGAGAGGCAGACCGCAGGTAAACAGGATGGATAGAAGATCATGAGCAAGAGCCAGGGGCGACAAGGAATGCACAAAGTGGGTCTGAGAAACACGTGGAGGGGAAGCGAAAGGTTTAGGTTACATGGGAGGGGGTGGCAAGTAACAGAAGGTGATTGAAATCAAAAACGTGTAAACTGGGGGACGAGGGCGATAGACCTGGATGGGTCTGGGCTGAGGCATGCAGAGGCCAGGGAGTAGAAGGGGTATGTGAGGGAGGTGCGAGAGAGTATAGAAGAGTCAAAGCAAGGACATGGGATAGCCAGGACAAGGGAAGGGTGGATCAGAGATCACTTGGGCGAGAGAAGTGTGGACCAGAGATCACTGGGACAGGGGAAGCGTGGACTATGACCGCAGATCCAGGGTCCGAGTAAAATAGCTGGACCTCGGTGCTGGGTGGTAGACAAAGAGGTTCAAGGGAATCAGGGGTAAACAGGTTACTAGAGGACTAGCGAAAATATTTTGCTGATGAAACGATTACACCCGGTTGCATTCCACTCCTGAAAACTCAACCCGGCAGAAATGAACTATGATATCCACAAAAAGGAATTATTGGCTATTCTTGTTGCCTTTATGGAATGGAAACATTACCTCCAAGGAATGGAAAAGCCAATTACAGTCTATACCCATTATCAGAATCTTCAATACTTTGTGACCAAAAAGGCCTGGACGGCACGCCAAATTCGTTGGGGGCAGAAATTATATGACTTCAATTTCATTATCATCTATCGACCCAGCTCGAAGGGAGGTAAACCTGATACTTTAAGCAGGCGGCCGGAGTACTGCGCTGTAGAGGGAGCTACCTATTGTGAACAGCAAATTCTACAACCAAAATAATTCGGCAAATTCCAAATTGCGATTCTTTGGAGCGAAACCTCTTCACCTTTCTATCAGGAAATTCCTCAGTCAGAAACAGAAAACCATATACGAGTTCAATGACTTTCAGAAAATGCAAGAATCCCAACTCGAGGTTCCAAACTTGCATCAGGACATGACCTCTATAGTATCGAAACCTTAATGATCCCATCTAAGAACCGACATCCTGTTAAAACCGGATTAGCTATTGCAGTTCCAAGTAGTACTTACGATCGCATTGCACCAAGAAGTGGCTTGGCAACTAAAGCTATATCAGTAGATGCTGGAGTTATTGATGCAGACTACAGAGGCAAAGACAAAGTCCTTCTTGCTGATCATGGCTCTTCAGATTTCGAGATTCAGAAAGGAGATCACATTGCACAACTCGTGGTGGAAAGAATAAATGATTAGCACTGGATGGAAGTGGATGAGATAGATGAAAGAGAAACAGCTGAAAACGGATTTGGCAGCTCGGGACGAGGATTGGAGTTGAAAGAAACTCAACTAACAATATGCTTTCTCCATTCAAGTAGTACACACGAATTTTATAATACCTCTAATACCAACCGCCGCCCGATACTTCGAAAAGGACAAGTTCTATTGTCTAACCCTATTATCACAAAGGCAAACCTTAAGAAGTTCGAGACTGACTTTTTGGAAAAGTTCGACAGGTGGTAAAGGAAGATCAAGATTAACTACGAAGAAAAGAAGAATTGGAAAACATAATGAGAGAAGAAAAGGAATTGCCGAAACAATGGATTCTATCCGATGACCTACTGTACTACAAGAACCGAGTATATTTTCCAGCAAATGAAAACCTGTAAATACTCATCGCTAAAGTATATCACAACTCGCAAGTAGCAGAACATTTCGGATGAGATAAGACACTCGAAATCATTACTTGAAACTTCTACTGGAAAGGACTCACCGACTGAGTTAATGACTATGTACGATCCTGCACTGCTTGCCAACAAGCTAAGTCTTGAAGATATGCACGATTAGGTTTACTTCAACTCTGACAAGTACCCTTAGCAGCTTGGGCTTCAACTTTGGTAGACTTTATTACTCAACTACCAAAATCAGCAGGATACAGACAGATTATGTTCGTAGTAGACGGGTTGAGAAAAATGGCACATTTTGTTAGATTAGAAGAAAAAGCATCCACAAGGGATATAGCAGAAGCATTCCTTAATGAAGTATGGAAATACCATGGGCTACCCTCAGAAATCATCTCAGATATGGATACGAAGTTTGCTGGTGAAGTTTGAGAATCATTGTGGATAAAATTCAACATTAAACGAAAGATGTCGACAGCCTACCACTCTCAGACTAACGGACAAACAGAACGAGTCAACCAAATACTGGAAAGCTACCTCCGAATATTTATCAACTATGATCAGGATGATTGGTACCGCCTTATACCCCTCGCTGAGTTTGCTTACAATAACTCGACCATGACCGGACACAATATGACTCCCTTCTTCACAAACTACATTTATCATCTGTAGACTGAATGGTTAAAAGAATGAGAAGCCCAGAATCCAGGAGCTAATATGCATGCTCACTGGATGCAAACGATACATCAACAAGTAAGAGAATCCCTCGAGAAGAAAAGAGAAGCCATGAGACAATATCACGATCAAAAGGCTAAGCAATAACCAGACTTCAAAATCGGAGAGTTGATTATGCTCAACGCAAATAATATTCGCACAAAACGCCCTTCAAAGAAGCTAGCCCCGAAACTCTACGGCCATTTTAAAATCCTAGAACAACGAGGAAACCTTCCCTATAAAATTGAACTATCAGAACTTTGGAAAATCCATCCGGTATTTCATGTATCGTTACTCGAACTCTACTAAACTTCAATTCGACCAGCTCAAGCACAACTGCCTATGCAACCTGAAGAGATTGATGGCGATCTTGAATAAGAGGTGGATAAAATTGTTAAGAGTGAAATAATCTCTTACGCAAGACGGGTTAGAGGAAGACCTGAAACATTCCACGAAATAAGATATTTCGTTAAGTGGAAAGAGTGTTCAGAAGATGAGAATACCTGGGAACCACCTGAGCATTTGGGAAATACGAAAGAATGGGTAGATATGTTTCATAGAGAAAACCCAGAAATGCCATCATTGGGCTAAGTAGTATTACTCGGAAAGGTTTTCCTGCTGTGGTCAAGCAAACACGAAATGTTTTTCAACCTACCTTGTAGAGTACTAAAAGGATTTAATATTTAATATTTATCGCGACTGATGTTATTATATGTCAAGAAGGATTTTGGGGACAAAACCTTTTGAAAAGGGAGCTAGTGTTAAGCACATGAGAATAGCTCACCAATATTATTAGTAGAGGCTGCGTCACTGTAATGGAGGAACATATGTCCAACCTCAACTCACCGTGCTAGGATCAACTAGAGGGATATATGTTAACTACTCGGGATAGAGGAAGAGCTCACATTCCATGAAGCTGATTACTGATTGGAAAGATAAAGTGAGAATACTTTATTTCTTATCTGGTGCATATGCATATTATGCATTATGTGTTATTATGTGACTATTCGAACAAATCACTCAATAGTTTACGATAAAAGACTATTGGTATATTGGCATTGCGACTGCTTATATGAACTTAGTCTATTAGGACAAAGAGATCAAAGACTATCTACTGGTAGATTGGGGACATCCTCAGATGATATAGATGTCGGGAGTTCTCTGAGTTCAAGTGGGGCAATTATTCAGGGTCAAACAGTGTTGGCACTTCCTTTGACGAAGCTGAAATCTTAGAAAGATATATGATTGTTAGGAAACAGGAAGTAGTGAGAATTTAGTATAAGTAGTAAGGGCTATTCCCTGGAGTTTGAGAAAATCAAGCAACCGAGAAGACATCAGCAAAATGTTTTCACTGGTCCTGAAGTAACCTGGTTACCCCTGGTCCCCTGGAACCTCTTGGTCCACTACCAGGCACCGAGGTCTAGCCATTTTACTCGGACCCTGGGTCTGTGTCCTGGTCCACACTGCCCCTGTTGCAGCGATCTCTGGTCCACACTTCCCTCCTCCCGGTGAGCTCTGCTCCACCCTTCCATTGTCCTGGCTATCCCATGTCCTTGCTTTGACTCTTGTATACTCTCTCACACCTCCCTCACATACCCCTTCTACTCCCCGGCCCCTGCCTGCCTGAGCCCAAACCCATTCAGGTCTATTGTCCTCGTCCCCCAGTTTGCAGGTTTTTGATTTCAATCACCTTCTGTTACTTGCTCCCCCCTCCAATGTGATCTGATCCTTTCACCTCCCCTCTACGTGTTCCTCAGACCCTGTTTGCGCATTCCAGGTCGCCCCTGGCTCTTGCTCACGATCTTCTATCCATCCTGCTTACCTGCAGTCTGCCTCTCGATTCGTCTCAGCAATCTCCTGATTGTCTTGGCTCTGCCTCTGCCTTCTACTGGTTCTTTCGTAGTTGTCTAGCCGCAGACCAGCTCTTCCCTAGTCCATGTTCTGTCTACCACTATTTCTACCAGTTTGACACAGCCTTGGCTCTGAGGCCATCTGGGTTCCCTGGGTTCCGCGATCATCATTCTGCTATACCATATACATGTTGTACTTAACCCGGTGATTGCATCAGCACACCCTGCTATTCCTTAGATATATAACCTATATAAACAAATACTCATTACCAACGAAAATCCCCCCTGCTGGATCTGACCAATACAAAAAGTGTAGTCCATATTACTGTACTCACCATCAATGCCAATTATAACAAGCATATTAAGTACAGTGAAAAACGGCAAAAGCCATCAATCCACTAAATACTGGCATGGCCGAATTGAAGCTGAATACTTGGGGGTTGTCACTCGCCAAGTGTCTGGCTTCAATTCGGCCGCGCTCGCAGTTCCCCTTTTGGCCACTATTCTGCTCCCAACTCCTATCCACCACCAGACTATCATTCACCTCGGACTACCGTTCGCCTCTGGACTACTATTCCTCTCTGGACTACCAGACAGGGTCTACAGAGCATATTTAGGTATTGTTGTCACTCTCAATGAGGTCATGCAAGTTATCCCCAATCTCATCCTCATACCCAGCAGTCTCGTTTTGTTCTGTCTGGTGCTGTGACCGGATCTTTTGCACATGCCTGTCTACCTTTCGGATTGTCGCGTTCTTCCGTGCCTCCGCAATCTAACCCCAGATTGAGTTAGCATAATTAACCAGAGGGGCGTATTTCTAAGGGAAACCAGAGGAGTGGCTGTCCACAGAACTACCTTTTGATATGTTTGATAGTACCTCTTGTAGTAGTCTGTTAACCTATTACCAGTCTTGTTTTCCCTAAGAAATCACTTACTGACCACCAAACATTGCCTGTAAGAAATCCCCCACCGCTAAGAACTTGTGCCCTGTATCTTCGTAGTCCATTAGGGCGCAGCGAAGAGCAGTGCACACGAGAAGAACTATGGGCCAATACAGAGGGCTGAAGTTCTTCTGCATCTACGGCTTGCAGCCCAGACTTCGCTCGTTGGCTAAAAGGTAGGCATGCACCAGTTTTATTATCACCTCTACCGTAAACCAGCTAGTCCTAGGACCAGCTCCGAGTTCCACTGTTGGCTAAGAAAGGAATGATCCTTGAGAAGGTTATTTACCAACTTCCGGTACTCAACTGAGTCCATGATCGGCAACTTATGCCACTCCTTTACCATTTTCCGTGCTTTTGAAAACTAGATAGCTACGACAAGCCAAGACATGACGTTTCAGCTAATGCAACTTTTAGCCACTGAATTGTGATTCTCATTCTTGGTTGGGTTAGAGCACTAACCATCTCTAATGAGATTGCATCAGGAAGAAGCAATGGTGCCTGTTCCGTGGGGTACTGATCCCCTGGGCGATAGTATTCATCTTTTTCCTGCTTTCTTTTTCTGATCCAATGCCAGTGCCCAAGCCCTGTCGATCATATTCTCTATTACAGCGGTGGAAGGCCATGGTTGTCCTGTATAGTCTTCCGCTTGAAAACAAAGTTTTCAAGTATCGGAAACAAGAATATTCTCTGGGGGGATAAACTCGCTTTTCCAGAACTTGCGTGGTAGCTTGCCCTCCAATGTGGGACTCACAGAGTCCAATGGAGTCTGCAGATGAGATGTTGAGGATCTATATCTTAGAGAGCGGGGCTGTTACCAAGCCGGCTCAGTCTCCAGCCGCTTGTGGAGTTCGTTCCGAGTTCCAGATTATGCCCCAAGCCTGTAGACTGCCAGTTCTCAGTTGGTAAATATCTTCTAATAAGCGGTCTCGCGTAGCTGTTTGCAGGTACCCCGGGGTTTGTGTGAGTCTGCTTGTAAGGACATGTTCCACCATATCGGACTCAGAGGAGAGGTCTATATCCACCACCTCACTCGAAGGTTCAGGTAGACCTTGTATCACCTGTGCGTCTTGCTACCCTATTTCGGTAGCGTAAAGTTCAGTAGATAGAAGTCTCTCAAACTACATTGGGTACTTTACCGGTAGAGAATTCAGCATTGTATTCCTCTTCGTCGTCTTTGTCATTAGATTCGCCATCTAAATGATGAGAGAGGTGCTCGGATTCAGAATGACGAGGGATATGCTTGAGTTCAGAACGAGAAGGGGGATACTCATATTCGGAATCACGAGAGGGATGCTGAGATTTAGAATGACAACAGTGATGCTCCGGTTTGGAATGAGGAGTAGGATGCTTCGGTTTTGAATAACGAAGGGGATGCTAGGACGAATAGGCATGCCTGGCCGGTTCATGTTGCCTGCCAACACGGTGAGAACTAGAAGAGCGAGATGCTGGAGTTTGGGTTTTATTAGTCTGTGTATCCTGTCCTCGCGGCATGCCTTTAGTTATCCAGATAGGTGTAGCATCAGCAAAAAAACACCCTGCCCCCTGTGCCTCATGTGATTGAGTTTTACATTTTGGCAAATCGTGAGTCCTATGTTCACGATATTAAAAATCCCGTTAGTTTGACTAAAGAAGATGATATTAATTCTGTTTTCTGCAAAATATGAGCAATTTTTATAAAGAACTCACGGACCTTTTACATACCGAAGTTGAGAAATTTGAGTTCATAACATACAACTTTGAAATGTAAAATGTCTATGAGATATTGATAAAAATAGCTCATATTTTGCTAAAATTAAGATTGGTATTTGATCATTAGGGGACACAATCGGAAGCATCATGATTAACTGGAATCATTCATGATTAGCCAAAACATAAAACTCAACCACCTAGCTCACCGTCGAGCAGAAAAGACACAATTTTCTTTTTTTGCTGATGTATAATATAAAGATTGAAGTGCAAAGTGCAAGGTATGGGCCGGAAGATATAGGCAGATTGTGGGGTCCATGGGTAAGGGAACTCGACAAGGTATTCCATTGCCTTTGCCTCCTCAAACAAATACGCGACACATAGAAAATATTTTGGTAGGCCCTTTCCGATGCAAGTTTCATGATCAATTTCACTCAAGAGTCATCTCATGGTGGAAAAGTGCGCTGGGTTCGCTAGAGTTGAAGCTAGAGCTAAAAGAAGCATTAGCGCATGGTCTCCAACTCAGACGTGGCCAAGGATATTTCACATCCTGAGGAAAGTACAAAAACACGGTCTATAACACAGGTCTGCGTCGCCTAGCCCCTCGAGCAGCATGAAATCACTTCTTGGTGTAGGGTGTCCTGTGCTTGCCTAATTCTCAGTTAATTTCAAGCTAAGTCCGTGGATGTAGAATAAAAGTTTTGTTATAGCTACAAAGACAGCAGTCGAAAAGAAGAGAAAGATAGGAATCTCGCCAAGTTAATAGGACCGCCATTACCATCTAATCGAATGCAAACTCTTGACCTGGAGACCGATAAAATGCTAGCCCAAAGACAAATAGAAAAAACAACACTCTACCACTACGCACTGACCTCGTAAAGTCTAAATCTAATGCTCTATGAGACGCAGACCCAAGATAAAAGAAACAAACCACCACCTATACTGTAAACCAAAAATAAATGCTAACCCAGTAGAAAACTAGAAAATCAACCAAATTAAACAAACCAATACGCTCCCGCAGATGCAAGCCAGGCAACAAGAGCCTTCAAACATGGACTCCAAAACAAGAGGAAACCACTATCCATAGTGTGCTGTACATAGGAATGAAATGCTCACAACCCAAGTAGACAAGAGAAAAACAGCCAAAAGAAATAACCGAATACCGGGGATAGGAGCCTTTAGTGGGGAAATCCAGAATTCATATTAGTAGCAGTAAGTAGGGCGAGGATTGCAAAGACCAGCCCCGGGGGGACTGGGAGTGCCATCATCACTGCCCTGAATTCCAAACTGGATTCTAAACGGATTGGAAGCACCATCACCACCACCCTGATTGCCAGAAGGACCGGGAGTGCCATTATCACTTCCCTAGGCTCCACAAGGATCAGGAGTACCATCATCACCACTGTGAGTGCCAGAAGCACCAGGAATAGCAGCACTGGCTTATGTAGCAGACCATCATCAAAAATAATACTCTGCGCCCCGTGCACCCCATACGTCTGGTGCACCTGGCGCACATAACGTCAACTGCGAATCAGGACGCAACCTCGATCTGACGTTGCCTCATGATTTTGCGTTGCTTAACGTCCCGCGCCCTGACGCCATCCCGACATGGACCCCTACACCCTTTGCGCCCTGCTACTATCTGGTGTTCTTCTCTTGCGCCCTGACAGCGCCTTGTACTCTGCTCTTGTGCCCTGACAGCGTCTGGTGCTCTGCTCTTACGCCCTGACAGCATCTCGTTCTCTGCTATTGCCCCTTGAACACCTCTTGTCTCTGCTGCCGCATCAGGGTGACGCCTGATCATCCACCACTCCATCCTGATCACTTCCAATCCTGGCGTCTTCCATCTTGACGTCCTATATGTATCTTCAGCGTCTAGGCTCTGCTTGTTCCAATACCTTATATCATGATCCCCACCTTCAGTGTCTGGGCTTCGCTCGTCCCCACGCCTCACATTAGGATCCCACGATTCTGTTTTCTCTCATCCTGGTGGCGCTCCATTTTCCTGATTTCACCCTCTACATGCTCTGCATCCTGGTCATAGCTAGACCTTTATCTTTCTATCTGGACACTCCTGTGTGATATCGTGATACTTCTCCGACTCGCACGCACCCTGTCTCTTCTTCTCGGACGTGACGCCATGATGTTTACACTATCTACATCGCCCAGACACCCCCGTGGCACCTACTCTTCACTGATTCTACTCCAGATTTTGCTTTACGTTCTCAAATCAAACGTCAAACACGGAGTATTAATTAATTAAGCTACTCGACACATACTCGACGCATAACGTCATTCACCCATTAGCGGCTCGCTACCGGGATGCAGCTCACCATGGCAACCACTAGAACATCAAATATCCATTTTATTATCTCCACAAATAGTAGTGCTAACATATTGAAAATCTTTTGCAAGGTACTTTTAAATATAGAGAATCAGAATCTGGAGTGTTTATTTAATAATGAAAAATAATGCTTGTTGTATACTCACTTTATTCCAAAATGGGTCAAATAGCTTATTGCTTATAGTAGTAGTAAAGAAAATTGAAACCAACTCCAAAAATAATTGTTTAAGCCAATAGTAAGATCTGATAGATCTTTAATTTAATGTATGAACTGCTTTGGTATTTGTTTGTAGCTATTGGGAAAGATATTGTGACTCTAAAATCAAGTGTAGAGAAATCTATATTTTACAATTGAGACAGGATCATGTCTGCCTCTGGGGTTCATATGACATTCTATAACTTTCCCATATAGTTTACCTAGATGATATAAAAGACAATATCAACTTTCCATGGAGTTGGTCTAGCCTTTCTAGCTTTCTTTTATAGTTTATGGAAGATAATTTCGGGAGAAATACTACCCTCCAACCTCAACCATATAGGCTACACATGTAGGATACAGCTTAAAGCTCTATCATATAGTCTATCCATATAGTTTAACCCATGGAATAAAATTTAGCTTGCCCACACATGGGGATTTAGAGATTTCACACCTCAACTCTAAAGATACTGAATATTTTATACAAAATTCCTCATCTCTGCACTTAAAATGCAAAATATCTATATCCCTATGTCTGAGTTAACTATGACTTATCCCAGACCTTCAAATATCTGAATAGACCATATAATAGAGCTTTAAGCCTTATCAAGCTTGTGTAGCCAATTTGGTTGTCTCTTTAAGCTAATATTCTCCCAATATTTCTTTCCAATTACTCTAGAATAAAGTTTGCAAGATGAAACCAACTGCCTTTAAAGTTTATAAGATATCTTATATCACTATATTAAAGCATATTAGGAATTATTGGAACATTACGTGAATACTATAAGCTGGTAGCATGCTGTCAGATTTATAAGAAATATATTTTTCTCTACTTGTTTTTATAGTCACAATACCTTCTCCAATAGCCAAAAACTATTTCTAAAGCAGATTATACATCAAATCCAAGGTCTATGGGGTCCTGTTATTCTCTTAACCTGTGATTTATATGCCTGGTTTCAATTTTCTTTACTACTATTATAAGCAATAAGCTATTTGACTTATTTTAGAATAAAGTGAGTATACAAGGAGCATCATTTTTTATTATTAAATAAACACTCCAGATTCTGATTCTCCATATTTAAAAGTACCTTCCAGGCAAATTTCAATATTGTAGTACTACTATATATGGAGATAATAAAATAGACATTTCATTTTCTCATGGTTGCCACAGCGAGCCGCATACTGGTAGCGAGCCGCTAATGCATGAATGACGTTACTTCTTTTCTTAGTTACCCTCACTAGCGCTCCCATCACGCCCCTCTTCTTCATCCCCCTGTTCACCATGACTTCTCCGCTCTCGCCCTGACTCTATTCCGTTAAGGCTCAGCGAGAGGTATCACGATAGAGTAAGACTCACAGTTCTGTCCAACGATAGTTCCCCGGTCACCTCCCCTGAACCCTCTGGACTCAGCGGATCAGATTCTAGAAATCTGAGAACCTGGGCAGCTGATATCTGACCGAGTTCAAATGACAAGTCAGTGTCCTGCGAATCGTTTTGACTATCCTGCTGCTCCACTAGTGTCGCAATACACAGGCAGCTGGGAGTTTGAATTTGGTGGGCTGGCTGTCACGTAGCCTGGCTGGATAGCTGACTCTGCAGCCCGGCGGCTCCCGCTGCCCAATCTTTGGGAGTTTGACTTTGGTGAGCTGACTTCGCCTAGTCTACCGGGATGCCTGACTCCACAGCCCGACGGCTACCATAGCCCAATTGTCGGTATACCCTTCACAGCGATCTTTTCGCACCCCGTACTCCTTCTGTATCTTTGCTCGGATGGTCCCACGAATATTTTCCAGAATTATCGCCTGTATCCGCTCTGGGCAATCAGCATACGTCTGAGTTTGCTGGGTAAAAAGGTCTTTAGTGGTTCAGATCATGTTAGCGTCTGGAAAACACGAGATGGGTTCAGGTTCTGGCTGACCTCCTACCGTGTTAGGTTTGAAATTGCCCGTTTCCTTATATACTCCTGTCTCCCATGTTCGGAGGGTATAACAGAGAATTGCACACGTTAAGTCAATTTTTGTGCCTTAATACACCCCAGAAATTCTGGTTCGACAATCTCACGCATTTTCTTACCTCTGAAATACTTACCCCATATGGTGTCGGGAATCTGGGACGCCGCGAATCGAAAGGTCAATTTCTGGACGGAGTTCCATACTTGTTAGTTATTCGAAGAAGGCTCGCCAACTAGTGCACACCAACCTCATATCTATTTGGGAAGCACATAAATCTATCCTTTTCCAGCAGGTAGTCTACCCTGCATGCAATAGCCGTGGGATCTTCTGGGAGGTCGTATAATTTTCCGATGTCATCTTTTACCTGGGAAACAAACTGGGATCTTACCCAGAGTGTCTACTACGTATCTTTCAGAATTAGTACTATACCCAACATCAGGGGAGCGTCATCCCTGTGTATCTGTGTCCACTTACTATTTTCATATTTTCCTCCGATGCTTCCATATTCCCTGCATCGGATATATGATGGAGCGCTTCAAGCCAAGCACGGTGCACCTGAGACGTCAAAGTAACTGGGTCTGGCAGTGGGTCAACAAACAGAGTGTACCAGAGAATGAGAGCTTTTGCGTGCGATACTACAGCCGCCTCAGCTCCTCTCGCTGTGTTTCGCCGTGACGGAGTATTTGGCCAGATGCGCTCATGGTATGGTGTGCTCGATTCGCCAGCTGGACTCGAACTTCTAACTCCCGATGTAGTGGCACTGTAAGTGGCCAATGGGGACCAATATCCCGCTATACGGGATGACAGGAGCACTGGTGGAGTATAGGCTCTACTGGGCATTATACGTCCTCGTGCTGCTGGCGTCCGCCTAACAAGTACTGCCTCCTGTGATCCGGAGTTGGTCGAAACTCGCACAGTTGATACACAATTGTTTGTTTGTCCGTCCGCTGTTTGTGACCGATGACGCAGCCCTGCTCCAGTAGCTTCTGGAATATTATTGGCTTCTACATCTGGCTCAGTGTCTGATTCAGTCTGATCCGATCTGCAGGAGTTTTGGTACTCATCACTGCCTTTATCGCTTAGCCGAACTGTTTCCATTGGTGCTTGGGCATCATATTCCGTTTCAATATCAGCATACATCTTGCTCTGAATAGTCCTTCTCCGGGCATGCTTTGCTGGTCTTTCAAGTGCTCCAGTTGCGTTTGGTGGTCCATGGTGCAAATGCGATGACTGCCAGTTCGGCAGTGTACTTGGCAAGTTACTGGATTGGTTTTGTTGCGTTCCCGACCTCGATCTCGCTGATCATACGCCATCGGATATGGCTTAGCGTCTACGTCCACTCAGATTTCCTACTCACAGAGTTGGCTGACTGCATAAATTGGCTTGTGGTTGTCTAGACATGGTGGAATGCTGAACAGTAGATCAACGTTAGGCAAAATAGGAATTAGGAGATAGAACAATGGAATGTATTTTTCATATCGTGAAGATAAGGAATCTGTAGTTATGTTCAAAGGATGCATCAGGTCTTATACGCTAGGACTTAGGGGGGGGCTGGTAGAATCACATACTATCACTCGGTATTGAAAGAGAATATTCACCTGTAAAAAGAGGTTTTCTGCTTGTTCAACATTATGATGCTAATTTTGACGCTCTCAGGTATCATGATCGTCCAGACTCTAGTTGAAAAGGTTCAACGAGATGGGCGTCGCTAGTATAGAAGGCTAAGCAAAATCTAGCCACAACGAGTATTGGTTAGCGACACTAATTCTAGCAAGACACTGGCCACGCCTAAAACGGATTAAGATTATCAAACCTCATCTCCTGATGTCGAATCAGCACCACTAAATGTCTAAGAATCTCGATTCACGCCATGCACTCATGAGTTTGACTAGTTTAGTTCGCCGACGCCAGTCCAGTTAAGGACAGAATGCATGGCATGACTGATCGAGGAAAAACAAACTCGGATGTTAATGCAAGTAGGTGTAAGGACTACCACTATCATAGCAGATCAGGACCGCTAGCGAGAAGCTGAAGCAAGGGCGCTCAATGATATCTTTACCATCACATACCAGCTAACGAATCACAAACAGAAAATTCTAACAAAAGGGAAATCAAGATCTAGCGTAAGGTACTAGAGTTTGGGAAAAAAGAAAAAGGAAAAAACCCCCCCGAGAAACTAGGAAAATCCTAAATTATTTCCGTCCAGCCCCGCGTCTTTTTCAGTGGCACAGTTGGAGCGATGGTGATTGGGTGTTGCTTGGAGCACTACCGGTACCAGGCGTCGTAGAAGGCCTGGGCACCAGATATGTCACGGGAGCTGCCGGTTCAGTCGTGGGATCTGCTTGTTCAGTCCCTCTCTCTGGAGTTATCTAAACCTGCGCATCAATCGGTGCAACGGTGGGGGAGACTGAGTGTTCGTCGCGGATCACGGGTAGGTTGGAAGGAGAGGCGTCCTGGGTACCATCAAATCCCGAAGGCAGCGTAGCTGCTACCCTGTTATCTGTCATGTAATCTAAAAGCCAGGGTATCTCACATAGAACCTTCCAGACATCACGGTATTGCGCTTGCGTAGATGGCACAGAAGGTCTAGAGGTCAATTACTGCGAGCCTGGGGCAGGCGGATTAGAGCCCACGACTTCCTCTATTTCCAATGAGATAGCCCTCCATTGTATCGAGGGGCCTGGGGCTCCCAATTCCTCTTCCTACATCGTCAATTAGCTATTATGTTTTGATCTTCATTTTCACTGACAGCCCGTTACGTGTCGATACTTACGTTGTCTAAAACAATCGTTCACTTGTCTGGAGGCGCCTGCTCTTCCCTCTCACTCTCAGACTCTGGCCATTCCTCCTCCTCCTCCTCCTGCTCCTCCTCCTCCTCATCCGCTTGCGTGGCCCCCACGGTAGCATCCCAAACCTTGCGACAGAGAAAGGTTATCTCCTGTTTGTATGCTCGGGCGTCTTGGCTCCATCCTCATGGGACTCGACAACCAAGAAATTGAGGGGATCTTGGCCATGGTTGGCAGGTAGCCACACTAGAATGTCATTATTGCTATGCAGAAAGATGAGCTGTCTGAAGGGGAGAGGTTTTCGGGTTCTTGACGTAAGCTGACGGCACCCTCACCAGTCGCCCCGATCAGATATCGTGGGTATCCGATACCCTTCTCCACATGTTGCCCTCTAACCACCCTAAGCAGACTTTTTATGCTCGGTGTAGCCAGGATACCGCAAGCAATTCCCTGGTCGGTATCGCTAGCACACCAGGGATGGCTGAGGAACGGATGCTCTGCTTCTGGGGCATCCGTTCGGCAAACGATCTGGATTCTTACTGCCCGTTGGCAATAGGTTGAGGCCAAATCGGACTGAGACTCTGTCAAAATGAGTTAGTGCAAGGCTGACGGAAGATAGATGAAAACGATCACTTACTTGGAGATTCAGTAACGTCTCCACCACTAGCGCGCAGTGCCATTCGGCGCAGGTTAGACATGTGGAGTTTCCTAGCCGAGTCTTTAACTAGGATCCTCAGTTGACAAGTGAGTTCCCCGAAGTCATCTAGGTCGTACTTTTTTTTAATCAGCGTGACCCGAGCTCTCACTGGTGAAATTGAGCGAGCGAAGGTAGTGATTATATCCACTTGGGAGTCTGTCAGGTGGCCAGGGTCTAGTTTGCAGACTGTCATATAGGCCTTGAGCTCGTTACGCCAATTTGATTAGACGTCTAATTTGATGCCGGGATCTAGGTGCCCATACCACGATTTGGGGTATGCAACGTCGCCATACCTCTTCCTAATTTTTGCTCGATTGTTAGTGTGACTGATTCTGATAGCTAGGTGGAGATTTCTTTGGAGTTACCCAGTATCCAGGTCTTCAACGTCTGGCTCGAAGTGTGGGCACTCTGCCGGGTCTCTGTTCACAAGAAAGTTGCTTGTGAGGGCTATATCCTGCAACTGCGAATCTGTTGTTTGCTGTGATTACTTACCCTCTCTCAGGCTCCTCAGCCAGGCTACGGGCAGCCCTACGCAGCAGAGTCTTTCTTTCTTTTGCACTCTCAGCGCCAATCCTCTAGTCCTGCGTAGCGGGACGCTTAGGGCGAATGAAAACATTAAAATTATTCACAGATATATATAGATGTAGTTTACTTACTTTCCCTTCTGTAACTGCTGTTTCCGTAAGCCTGTCGGTGCCATGGGGGCGTGTGCGATCTTTGGATCGAATAGAATGCAAACAATAAAAAAGAAAAAAGAACAAAAAAGACTACCGATATGTCAACCAAGAGACGAGAATCTTGGACGGAGGTTGAACTAGGTGGGCCGGAGCCCGACACCAAAGGTGGGGGCGTGGTACAAGAGCGAAGAGGAATGTATGGAGAGTGGGAGCGCAAAAGTGAAAGGAGGAGCAGGAGGAGTTCTTATATACACCTCGTCGACGCTGGGTGTGCGTTTCCTGATGGTTAGCCCTAGGGGAGTGTATCGTACGAGCAAAGAACGCGATGTAGGGTATGCTGGTACAACGAGGTCGCACACTGAAGTAGAATACTGGTGTTGTGTGGGAGATATGAACTAGCCACATGGGGGATCGACGAATTGCGACAAATAAAGATGTAGAAAATAGACAATCCAATGATCGTGAACAGTCTGAGTGTCAATTGAGATTTCCACCGTGAGTGATGAAAGAAATAAGGTTTTAAGCCTCACGAGGGCGCAGATGCCAAGAGATCCGAGGTGCGACGTCTCTTGGCATCTGCCAAGACCCCATCGACATCACGAAATGAATCCATCAGGCGCAAGAGCACAACTACCTGTATGATTGCTAACGTGAGCGAAGCAAGACGAACATGAACTGATCTGATGAAGATCGACAGGCAGGCTATAACAAATTTATTCCAACACTCTAAGAACTCTAATGCTAAACAATATCACTAATACTCTATACGTCTAGGTAGACTTAGCAAACAATAGACCCGCCGTCATATCCTTCAAACTCTCGGGGGCAAAACTCGAACTGAATCTCTTGGGCTTACTCTCTTCACTCGCGTCGTCATCAATAGAGGCACTCAGGCTGCGCTTCTGTACCTCCTAGCTTTCCAAAAATTCATCAGCAAAAAAAAAATCTGTCTTTTGTGCTCCATGGTGAGCCATGTCATTGAGTTTTACGTTTTGGCTAATCCTGAGTGACCCCGGTTAATCATGATACTTCTGATTGTGTCCCCTAATAATCAGATACAAATCTTAATTTTAGCAAAATATGAGCTATTTTTATCAATATCTCATAGACATTTTACATTACAAAGTTGTATGTTATGAACTCAAATTTCTCAACTTCAGTATATAAAAGGTCTGTGAGTTCTTAATAAAAATTGCTCATATTTTGCAGAAAACAGAATTAATATCATTTTCTTTAGTCAAAGGAACGGGAATGTTAATATCACGATCATAGGACTCACGATGTGCCAAAACGTAAAACTCAATGACATGAGGCACAGGGGGCAGGCTGTTTTTTTCGTGACGTTCCCTAGCCATAGAAAGCAAATGAAATCTCTTGGACTTGTACTTATCACAATTTTCGTCGTCAAACAGACCCCTGAGCTTCCATCCCATCTCGCCTAAAGCAGCACGCCCTCCTTCCGCCCACTGTTGTATATTCAACCCGCTCGACGACTTGAGGGTGAGGGGTATACGTTTTGCAGGGGATTCCCTTCTCTCTCCAATGGGGGATGTCAACATCCCAACACTGCCCTCGCCTCTATCCCCAGCACCGGAGAAATCTGATGACGCGCTGGATAATGCTGCAAGTAAAGCGTCAGAGCCATCTCCCTCTTGCAGTTCACCTGCTTCATTAACTGGCCCGGGATCCGCTCTGGCCTCCGGTTGTCGTGTGCTATGCATTACAAACCTTGGTGCTAGCGCTTCACGAATACGTGCTGGTACTTCACGAGCCCAATTGGAGCCGGCACCTTGAGGAAGATAGTTGTGCCCCCCCACCGCCGCTGTGAGTTCCCTACTTGCGTTATTCAGAAGTTGGCAATAGATCAAGGGATCAAGCGGGTCTTCAAGAACTGGATTCAATAGGAGCCAGGCCCTTACCTTTTCATCATCACCGATGAAGACATAATTGACCCAAGAGAGCAGCATGTGGGGATAATATACTCTCATTGTGGTCGGCGTCCTTCGCCAGTAACGCCAATTATGTACTGAATTGTGTCATGTGGTATGGATCTCGCAATCATTGCTGACAGTCCACGGATATTATAGGAATCCAACTCAGCAAACTGTATCCAGTTGACACAGCGCCAATTGTGTAGACCATAATTTGGGGAGTCTGCGTAACTATGAGCCGTGTAGCCGATCCAAACAATACGCACTGCACGTGCACATCAAAGCAGAGCACTCTAATCTACAACTCCATAGTCAGTAAGTGAAAAACTCAAATACGCGGATTATTTGGAAAAGGACTCAGCTTTTGGCGCCCGGCGATTTACCCGGGGATCAGGTAGGATCGGTGCCAGCCTAGGGCTTTCTGCTTGGCTGCCGGCTGAGCCACTGCTTGAGCTGCCGGCCAAGCCACCGGGTGGGGTATAGAGTACGATTGGTTCTTGGGGTGAGTGTCCTTACGCCGGAACAACACCCGGATCGACTTGTCCTTGTGCTTGTGGTTGGTAAAAGGGCGATGGAGGTAAGCCAGGCACTAATCCTACTCCACTCGAATAAGGTATTCCCCGTCCTTGTACCCAAACAGCACCCGGAACAGCTTGTCCTTGAACTTGTGCTTGGTAAAAGGGCAATGGAGGTGAGCCAGGCACTAATCCTACTCGACTCGAATAAGGTATTCCCCGTCCTTGCACCCAAACAGCACCCAGAATGGCTTGTCCTTGCGCTTGCGTTTGGTCAAAGGGCGATGGAGGTGAGCCAGGCACTAATCCTACTCGACTGAAATAAGGTATTCCCCGTTTTTGCACCCTAACAACACCCAGGGCGGCTTGTCCTTGCGCTTGCGGTTGGTTAATCGGTGGTGGAGAGGGGGGTACCACTAGTCCTTGCGCCGGAGCGACTTCTTGAGCGACTTGTCATTGCGTCGGAACAACACATGGCACAACTTGTACTTGTACCGGAACAACACCCGGAACAACTTGTCCTTGGGCCAGAACCGCACCCGGAGCGGCTTGTTCTTGTGCTTGCGGTTTGTTAATCGGCAGTTGAGGGGGGGGTACCACTAGTCCTTGCGCTGGAGTGACTCCTGGAGCGACTTGTCCTTGCGCAAGAACAACACCCAGCACTACTTGTCATTGCCCACAAGCAACACCTGGAATGACTTGTCCTTGCCCCAGAACAACACCTGGAATGACTTGTGCTTGCACTGGAACAACACCCGGAACGACTTGTCCTTGCGCCAGAACAACACCCGGCACAGCTTGTTCTTGCGCCGGAACAACACCCGGAACGACTTGTCCTTGTGCCGGAACAACACCCGGAAAGACTTGTCCTTGCGCCGGAACAACACCCGGAATGACTTGTCCTTGGGCTGGGGGTTGGTTAACCCCCGGGAGACCGTTTTGGAGAGCAAGAGCTGGGTTTGGATCAGCCGTAGCAGGACCCTATTGAACTAGAGCGCCTGTAGGTACTAGCACCGCCAGAACAATTATCTGCACAGTAGGGACTCCTGGCTGGCCTAGTGGACCGAGAGGCTGGCCCTTAGCCACAGCATGAGTCCGGTTGTTCATCGTGGTTGTCAACTTACTAATACAGTTCTTAACAAGTTGAACAACTGCCTCATCGGACTCCTGCATACGAGCCACATTATTAGCAGCTGACATTGTGGTGAGCTGATTGCACGCAGGGTGCAATCTCCTCATTCCTGCCACGATTTGCTGGAATTCTCCGATAGGGAAATTAGCGAGTAGCGTATAGTTCCTTGCTACTAGCTGATCTTTCACAATTCACCGCTATTACTTATACAACGTCCTGCCATTATTATTATTTGGGATATCTATGGATGCCTTATGGAGGTTAATCAACCCACTCCCAGGATTAGGGTGTACTGCGCTGATCTCTCCGACAAGAGAATTAGGCCGAAGTTAGTACATCTGCCCCGCTGGAGCCTGCTGTGCTCCTGGATTCTGAATATAGACGTATCGTATGTGGATGATATTGTGGACCATATTGGATGATTATTGGTGTATATAGATAAGAGTATTGGAAATAGAGTGGAATATGGATATTCTGAATGTGGATGATTTTGGTATGAAGTACCTTCTATGTCCAATTAACTTTATATATACAACTCCCAAACGTTCTAGAGCGTTTGAAAGAATCACACTGTGTTTTCAAGATTGGCTAAGAATAGCCAAATCAGACGCTTAAGGACATTTTCCGATTGAACTTGAATAAAGCATGATACGCAAGTTTGCTCGGGAGCGTCTCTGATCTTGGAGCTTCTGTAATCTTGAAACTCCGCTGATCTTGAAACTTGGCTGATCGTGAAAGACGCTATAGCTGACGCCACGTGATGTCTGCGCTAAACCCCATGAATGACTAGTTTCTCTTCAGAGCGTCTAACCTCCATAACATCCACACACCTTGGGCTCAAGACTAAATACTGCAGTACACGTACCCTACAATCTACACAAAGCCCACGATTTAGACTAAGCTAACTCCCACCATGCCTAGCAAATGTCCATTCTGCCAATGAAAATACATCGGGTCAGGCGCATACCTGAAACACCTGCGAACTGCGTACCCAAATCTAGACATTGTTCTCGTATCCACCATACGATGTACTTTATCCGTGGCTATTATCAACGACGCGAAAACAAGCATATTGCACTATGGAGAGGCGAGCGAGCTCCTGGATTCCGACTATAAATCCGATCCGGATCCTACCTAACACGACCTCGATGCATTTACTGCTCACGAGTCTGACACTGAGATACCAGACCACCCTACATCCTCGTTACTCGGCAGACAGGAGAATTACCCACGTACCGGAGAACCAATTAGAGACGTTGACGGATTTGAGCAAGAATACAGCGATCTCTGCGAGGACCCGTAGGTACCATTCAGTAGTGCGTACGGTTTCAAACTGGCATCTTGGTTCATTCAGGCTAAAGTATCTTAATCACGAATCAATGAATACTTCACAAGTGGCCTCAGTAATTCTACGTTAGCCGGATATAGCTCTATGTATACGCTGGAGAGCCACCTCTACTCTTTGGACCCATACGGCCCGTATCTGCAATGGTTCGAAGGACAGGTTGAGGATAGCAAGAGAACTCTGCCATTCTTCTATCATAACATCCTGGATTGTGTCAGATATCTCCTTCGTCAGATCGCATACCGAGATGACTTTGTCTACGCGCCGCGACGTGAATTCGATCTTAATAGTGAAACGATCTATGCAGAAATGCACACTGCGGACTGGTGGTAGGACGTTCAAGTACAGCGCCCCAACTTTCTTTACGTTAACGTTAGCTGACAAGTTATAGAAAACACTTCCACCTGGTGCGACTGTAATTCCCATTATTGGGACATCCGATCAGACCCATCTCAGCAACCACTCTAGTGACAACAAAGTATGGCCTGTCTATATTATGCTCGGAAATCTTCCGTCAGCCCAGTGCAACAGCCCTTGATCAATGGCTGTTCTACTTCTCACACTATTACCTGTCCCCCCCAAATTCTCAAAGTCCACCAAAGTAGATCAATACCAGAGACTAGTGAACACCTACATACTACAAGACGTATTCGAATTCACTTTTTGCGCCGCTGCAGCATGCGACGCTTGATGGTGTGCCAATTGATTATGCCGATAGGAAGGTTCGGAGGTGCTATCCAATCTTGTCTGCATGGGCTGCAGACCATATGGAAAATGTGACTCCGCACCGGTTAAAATCTAACCCTTGTCCTACATGTGAGGTACCTGCCGGGGAATTAGGAACTAACGTTAAGAACTATCGAGTACGAGATTACGCAAGATATGAACGATATGCGTATGAAAAGTCAGACGGTACCCATGTCTAGTTCCATGGCCTTGGTATCAATTTTGGCCAAAACCTTTTTCATGGACTTCACCGGGTCTCGGTGCCTGACTTGCACGTCCCGGACATGCTGTAGATAGTTTATCTTGGATTATTTAGGCACATGATGGATCAGATCCAAGGCTTTCTCAAGAAACACGGGCGACTGTAGGCTTTTGACGACGCTTGGAAGCCATTACTGCTGTACCCAAGATTTTTGGTACACAAAAAGGCCTACCACGAGGTAGCGCAGTGGCAGGGGAAGGAGTTGAGGAATCTAGGGCGCTGTATTTTGGGAGTTCTCGCGGTGGCACTGCGCCAGCCACAGAGTTCACAAGCAATATCTTTCAAACATGCTCTCGGATGCGTCAGAGCGCTTGTCACCTTCAGTATGATGGCACAATACCGAAGCCACACGTCTGACACCGTAGCTTAGATGGATGATTATCTGGACAGATTTTACAAGACAAAAGGTATCTTTTTCCAGTTTCGAGTAACTAACCATACACTGGCCAAGGTTGACGAGCAACGGAAGGAAATACGACATCAGAGAACCCAGATGAGCCAGCTCATAGCCCCCTCTAAATGGCGCCGTATCCGTGACGACGATAGTGAAGAAGAGCACGAGCAACATATGGACTTAATCTATAGCGAATCGCATTTCAACTTTATCAAGATATATCTACTAAGTCATTTTGGTAATCATATACACCAGTTTGGCAATATACCAATGTATTCCACGGAGTTTGGAGAGCTCACGCATAAGGAACAAATCAAGGACGGATGGCAACGATCGAATAAAAATAATGCCGCGCGCCAAATCGTGCACAGCTACAGTCGTCAGCACAGCATCAGGATGAGGTTATTGAAGCTCGAATCTCTTCGACGCCGGGGAGCCGATCTCTCTGTATATGTCCTGCAACATTTAGAGAGTACGACAAGTACCGTAACAATGCTAGTCAACTGTAGGAGGATCCTGAAAGGATGTCGGGACTGCATGTCCAACGTCTTAGATTTTGGCAAGGTGTCGGCATTCTCCCTCGACAGTAAATGTCGCAAATTGATCAGATATAGCCGGCATAACCTATCTACAGAGCACCAGCTTCCTGAAGATCATACGATACTTTAATCACTCCCGGTTCTACTACTAACGCAACACAAAATCCCGGTTCTAGCGTTCCAAGAAAGCGACGTTTATGACATCCACCATGCGCAATGCAAGGGAACCCTACACTTCAGGAACCAGAGAAGTCGCAATGATTCTGTTCAGGTCCAGGCTGGTACTGAAGAGATTTATAGTGTGTTGACGGGCCCTCTGCCGGCAGGGCTCGTGGCGCTCTTCAAAATCAGTGACCTCACCAGTGAGGATGCTGTGCGTCGGGTGGCGGCTGTTCGGATATTGAGTGCAGTCAACTCAGGATACCTCTCGGACAATCATGGCCTTGTTACAGTGCAGATGAGAGGGGACGCTCAAGAGTTTACGATAGTTGACGTAGGAGTAATCCTCGGCCTGGCGCACCTGATCCCCGAGCTGGAAGAGCGCTGGCTGGTTAATAGCCGGATTGATTTGAGAACGCTCAACGAAGTATATTAAGAAATCAGGATACTGGTGGGCCGGAGGGGCCGCTGGCTGTACGTAGTGTGATATCACATGGCACTGCCAGGACGAAAAATACCGTCTAGCAAATTGTGGTGAAGAAGTCGGGGGAACCTCACCACAATTCGCTAGATGGCGTTTTGCAGGCGCGAGCACATCGTCAAGCTGTATATGTTTATAGAAACCAATTGTCTAGAAAATAAGAGTAAGAAACTATTATACTACTAGCTAGTTTGCCCTGTACACCTGAGATTCTAAACTGGGGCAGGGGCCGACAACGGAGATGATATGAGAAAATAGGTCAGGACGCGTGGAAGAGGCAATGTGAAGCCGGCACCGTCATGAGAGTGAACCAGAGCTAAGGTTTAGACAGGGGTCAGTACGACGTGAGGTGGCATCAGGAGAGAAAGAGTATTGCCAGGCAACCCAGGAAGCACAGGATGCATGCATGCATTGCAACGCAAGTCAGGGCACACCTGACGCAGGGAACGCAGAAGCGACGTCGCTTGCGACAGGGCGCAATGCCGACGCATCTGACGCAGGGTATTCTTTTGCTGATCACTGTGCCTCAAGCTCATGGATTCATTTTGCTCTAGCATCCATTAACTCTATATAGGAGAATTTCTGCCCAATCAATCCATGCATGATCCGTGCCTCAAACTTTCCATGGCTCTGGTGAATTTCTTCTACCCTATCATCTACCTCTTCCTCACAATGTAGAATCCATGCTTTTTGGGGTCCACCTTTGGCCGATACTGTGAATCCGTGCAACTGCTTGACATTGCTCATTCAGGTGCCAGAACCTTTGCAAGATTATGATATAGTTTGCTGCAACTAGGTTCAGCCCAGTGCCACCGAGGACTGAAGTGAGAATCAGCGCTGCCAGTCTATCGACTAAAGCAAACACTTACAGTTGCCTATCCTGATCTCTCAAAACAATCCCAGAGTGATACACAATAGAGTGAATACCGGCATGAAAGGTCCAGAGGAACCAATTGGCATAAGATGCTTGACCTGCCAGCGTCGCAAAAATCACAACCTTATTCGGTACCCCTCCTTCAGGTCTGCCCAGCAACTGTGGAATGAAAACATCCGAAAGCCATCTGAACACAGGCCCGCTGCAGAAGTTATTGAGATCCCAATATTGATAATAGGAGACTCCTCTATCTGCAAGTTCTGAGTTATCTGAGCTCACATCGTTGTCCAGAAGGTCTATGGTGAGGCACGCATAATGCCACTCATGCAGAATAGTCTGGATAGCATTCCACTTATCGCCTTGGGCATCCTCAATCCAATTATCCATTGTAGATACCTCATCGTCAGTATATTGCAGGTTTATATCATGCTAAACGAGTTCCCGAATACGGACTAGGGGCTCCCCGTTTGAGTCTTTAGTCTCCCCCCAGGGCCGGATGCTCCACAGCTACGCAATATCCTTCATCCGCTCATATGCCTCCTCTAATGTATTATCTTCGCGCTTCGTCTCTGCTACTACTGAGTTAAGTGGATGAGGACTGTGGTTTTCCATCTCATCCTCATCGGTGACCTGAGTGAACAGCCACTCAGTCTGCACAACTCAATAACCCACTGTATGGTGCATTGGGGTAACTGTGAGCTGGATCCTACAGGGAACATCAATTTTCATTCGGGAGTTGAAGGTCTGTATTACTCAGGATTTCGCCATATGGGATTCATCAAAGATCCCAACCCCCCACTATCAGCCCTTCAGGTGTTCAGGATTGCAATAGCGGGCTTGGTAGGCACTATAGGATATCGGATAGATGGCTCTACTGCGCCTGGGGTCGTCAGGACTGAGGTTGAGTTCATTGTGACTCAGCCAGCGTTGAGAATAGAGGTTGATTAGGTCGAGCCCAGTCCTTGGAATCAAACTCTGGACTCCTCACTTCCAAGCAGGGATAAGGTTGGAGTGGACGATGATGATGGAGGGTCGTCCATATATCTCACTCTTGGTGGTAAAGATCTACAGAACTTGTTCCAATTGAGCCACCATTTTTCCATCTAAGCATGGCAAGGGTTTGCCTGCTCGAACCTGATTAGCGATATACATGAGGTAGAGTAGCGTGACAAGCGCACAATGAGTCTTTCCTACTCTTATATCATCCACGCTCCGTGCTACAGGGGGATAGTCCACGAAGATACGCTCCACAATAAACCAGACACCCCAGACCTGATAAGGAAGGAACCTTCCATGGGGGATTCCCGGGATTCTGAGCATTCGGGGCCCAATATCACCTTTGACTGGGGTTAGGAGTTTTGCTACCAATATTCTCACGGCATCTTCAAAGTATTGGTGCTTAAAATCATTGTTGAGCTAGTCACCACAGAATCCGAGAAACCCGCTATTGCTAGAGGAACTAGGATTCGGGGCCGCAGTTGCCGTTGCATTATCATCAGCATCCAATGGGTTGGTTTCCCTAATATGTCACGAGATCGACCTATCGGTTCCATTGCGGACTATCATGTCAAGTAGGGAAGATGGTATTTCCAGAGGCACTCTATCTGCAAATTATGGAAAAGTAAATGAGCTGGTAAATTCTCAAAGTTTGACAATACATTAGACCAACACATACTTGAGCGATGATACAACCTACTATCATCATCATTATTACCATCATCACCATCATCACCATCACCATCGCTATCATTACCATTATCATCATCATTACTATCATCATTATCACTATCATCATTATCACCATTATAATCATCACTATCATCATCATCACCTTGGTTCGGGCCCCCATCACCTGGGTTGTCCCCAGTCTCCGTTGCCCTCTCCTTACCTTTACTTCTGTTCATCCTGAATGAACCCAAAGACTAAAAGCCCGTTCCCCATCATCTTCTGGCTCTGAGTTCCCAGGGCGATTGTCCCTTCCCAGCTCTGGCTCATCCTCGTCCTCACTAGTAGCGTCCAGCATAATCTCTTCCTCGACTCCATTATCCTCATCATTCTCGGCAGCTATGGCTACCAGTAAAAGACCAGCGTTGAATTCCACATAAGGGCGGTTGCTTTAGACCATCATCAATGCCGCATTCCATGATTCTTAGTCCGGGATACCAAATTCTACTCTGCCACACTACTCCTCACCGGGAAAGAGATCCAAGTACTTATCTATCCGTAGTGTTATAGTCGTCTTGAGTAGCATGGACTTTCTTCTAAGTTGTGGGGCTTCTCGCTGGCCCAAAGTACAAGGTTGGGAAACTCATAGACGTTAGTGTAGGAAATAGAGTGGATTCAGTTACTTTCAGGACCGTAGAAGGAAATGCTGAAAGAGCTGAACCACAACTCTGGCAGTTCTACTTGTCTCTACCGCTTTGCAGGTAGTCTAGATGGGCTCCTAGGAACCTAACCATTATCATCAAACCTTGTCCGCTTCCTGGTAGCCAATGCCCTCCTTTTGGCCAAGGGGCTGCTGGTAATTGAAAGGCTGCTGGTACCCAGGGAGCTGGTACCCAGGAGGTTTCTGGGGGTGCCCTGGGTCCTGGTAGTCTTGGGGCTTCTAAAGGTGCTGTGGGGCCTGGTAGTCTCAGGGCTACTGGGGGTGCTGCGGGCCCTAGTAGTCGCGGGCCTTCCATGAGTGCTGAGGATGGTAGTAGTCGTAGGGAGAGTGGTTCTCACGGGGGTCACTGAGTTCATGACCACTATACAGCGTTTGCTGTACTTGGCAATAGTTTGGGCGGCAGCTGCTCGGGCAGCTTTAGCCCTCCCTACTTCAGTCCTCTCTCTTTCTTTTTTCATATCATCGTGGACCATCTTTGCCTGCTGAATTATGAATTGTGTAGAGCATGTCCGACGATCCACCGGACTCGCAAGGTTTGCCAGAGCCCATTGATTTGGAAAGTCAGTATACATTCGAAGGAGCTCAGACTCCCAATCGGCTGTCTTCGGCTTAGCTGCAAGAGCTGCTGGTCCGATGATGAGGTCCGGATACTGCTGACGAAGCCAAATTCTTTTCAAGTCTGAAATAAAGGTTTGATATTCCTTGTTGCCTGTACTGGGATAACTAAGTTTCACATAAATTCCAGCTACCGCGGGGGTGCCATTCTCAGAATATCTGTGTTCTGCCACACAATATTAAGTTAGTAACTGCGGTGGTAGCAAATAGTCTGAGTCTTGCTTACCTAATTATATATCTAATTTGGCTAGAGAGTCTTGGTGCGCAGGGTTACTAGGTCAGCTAAGTCAATTGTTTTATATTGAGAATGTTAAATAGTGTGAAGATGGTCAGGATCGAAGCTTGGAGTCTGGAAAGATTAGATTTCCGTAACTATTTGGGGATTGGGTAGTACCTATTTGTATATATATCTGATACAGGTTCTGATATTTGCAGTCTAGAGTAAGGTCGGAGAAAAGAATTCGATTTAGAAAGACTGTAACTCAAAGCAGGGCTGGAATAGGGAATAGAACTGAAATCAAAGGTTCAGGTATTGGCGTGTTGAGTAGACTTTGTGTTCTAATATAGACTGTTGTGTACTGGAAACTTCGTGGCGTATGATCTTCTAGCTAGGAGGTGAAAGCCGTTCTCTATATATCCCTTCCAGGACCTCTTTCAAGATTCAGAGTTCATAATACTGAGCATTTAAGTCTCACGCATCCCCAGGGAACAGTGCATTTCGTGTACTTGAACAAACATCTGTTTCAAGATAAGGTGTTGTTTTCAAGATCAATATCTGGAACAGTACGCTCAGGATTCTTGAACAAGCGTTCATTTTCAAGTACACTCAATTACAGACGGGATGGGTTGTCGCCGAGTCTGTACAGTATGGTCTGTACAGCCAGATCCGTGTCGGGTGTACTACCGAGGACATCAGGTAGGTCCGCCTTGGCACATCCCTCCAGCCCACCGCATACGTACTGTACTAGTACTAGTACAAAGACCTAGGAGAGATGTTCTGTTACAAGTCAGCTATAATTAACCAGCACAACAGCCCCTGCATCAGCAAAAAAACAGCCTGCCCCCTATGCCTCATGTCGTTGAGTTTTACGTTTTGGCACATCGTGAGTCCTATGATCGCTATATTAAAAATCCCGTTTGTTTGACTAAAGAAAATGATATTAATTCTGTTTCCTGCAAAATATAAGCAATTTTTATGAAGAACTCACAGACCTTTTACATACCAAAGTTGAGAAATTTGAGTTCATAATATACAACTTTGTAATGTAAAATGTCTATGAGATATTGATAAAAATAGCTCATATTTTGCGAAAATTAAGATTTGTATCTGATCATTAGGGGACACAATCGGAAGCATCATGATTAACCGGGGTCACTCGCAATTAGCCAAAACGTAAAACTCAACGACATAGCTCACCATGGAGCATAAAAGACAGATTTCTTTTGTTGCTCATGTGCCCTATACACCAAATATATCTCTTGTACAAACATCAGCAAAAAAATAGCCTACCCCCTGTGCCTCATATCGTTGAGTTTTACATTTTGGCACATCATGAGTCCTATGATCACAATATTAAAAATCCCGTTAGTTTGAGTAAAGAAGATTATATTAAATCTGTTTTCTGCAAAATATGAGCAATCTTTATTAAGAACTTATGGACCTTTTCCATACCGAAGTTGGGAATTTTGAGTTCATAACATACAACTTTATTATGTAAAATAGCTATGAGATATTGATGAAAATAGCTCATACATTGCTAAAATTAACATTTGTATCTGATCATTAGGGAACACAATCTGAAGCATCATGATTAATTGGAGTCACTCCCGATTAGCCAAAACGTAAAAGTTACCGACATGGCTCACTGTGGAGTACAAAAGACAGATGTTTTTTTTGCTGATGAACACTGTGCTCTTTGGGCTCCTATCACATCGATCGCATCACGGCAGTCGCAATATTTCAACGCAATAACGTCAAATTCCACCTGCCCAGACTGAGGAAGGCCCTTCAAGACACGTAAGGGCCTCTCAATCCACTATAACCAGTGGGTAAAAGGTAAAAACAGACAAAGAAGAACCAGAGGCCGTACCCAAGCAGTCCGCTGAGTGAAAGATAGGATGCTAGCAATTGGCATCCCAAAGATGACAATTCTTGGGTGGACCGTAAGTTTTATTTTAGATCAAGTACTCCCCTAGCTCAAACTAACATCATTGAGAAGTCACTGGATGGCAGCCACCCACAGATCTCGAAAGTTGAGACATAGAAAGCATTCAGGAACCCAGAAGGCCAGAACTGGGGAACCCAGACCTAACCTGTCTGCCTGACCCCAGCAAAACGAAGTATCACGTGTGTGAAGCCGGTAGATCCTATAGCACTGCAGGTGGGCTTTACCGCAGATACCTAGACGTGGACTAGAACCTATGGCACCCGTTTTGAAGTGCCAAAGACTTTGAGCTTGGATGGTGGATGCTGCACTCGGGCTTAGCAAAAGGATCGATCAATGAGTATTTACAGCGCAGACTGGATGATGACAGTCCATAATTATTTCAGACTGCAGATGAACTGTGGTCTTTGTTGAGCGCGTAGAACACGGTTTTGGGCACCGAAGCTGGTCCGCCTTCCCATATGGGTCCGCAACATGGTACTCTCTCAACATCCTCCACTGTATCCATCTACTTCTCAGCTATTTGCCTTCCGCAGAGCATATGGTCTTCGGTCTCGAGTGCATCTTCAATAGTACCGGTCAAAGAGTATATAATGAGATTCATACCGCAGACTAGTGGTGGGAGACCCAAGACTTGATGCCCAAAGATGGAACAGTGGTTCCCCTGCTTTTCACTTCCGATAAAAACCACCTTACAAAACTTCTCTGGACACAAGGCTGCTTGGCCGGTCAATATGTCAATTGGTAACATTAGTAAAGATTTACGACGGCAGGGCTCTAAACGCGCATGGGTACTAGTTGCTCTCTTACCGATTCCTCAAAAGAACCCGAAGAACGGCGAGATTCATAGGTCTTGGCATGGAGCGATTGAGCGTATTCTGAAGCCGATAGCAGAGCTGGATATAGCCGGCCCAGGGTACGAGTGGGATTGCGCTGATGGCCAGGTCGCCGATGCTATCCGATCCTAGCAGCCTGGATTGCTGACTACCAAAAACACGTCATCCTAGCAAGAATAATCAACGGGCTTTGCCCAATTTGCGAGATTCCGCGGACTGAGATGGGGCATGAGCCGAGTAGTAGAGTTGGGGGGTTTAGAGACCGCGATCCAAAGTCCTATCAGCAAGCGCTAGAACGAGGAAACACCGAAGATGTAGAGTACTTAGCGTCCATTGGTCTGCGGGCGGAGGAAAATCCTTTTTGGAGGTTTCCTTTATGCAATGTGTACCGGCTCTGGCAACCTGACGCTCTTCACCTCCTGCATCTAGGAATTCTTAAGACGATGATGGATTGGTTGGTGGGATATCTGCAGCAGCGGAGGATTCTAGGCCGGTTCAATGACCGTTTTAAGTCGATCCCGCCATACCCGGGCTTTCAATCGTTTAAGCGAAGCTACGAAGAGGTCAGTTCATGGCAGGGAAGAGATAAGAACTATAATACGATTCTTACTAGCTGTGCTGTGCCCAATATTGATCGATGGGGTCCGATCTAGCCAATCAGAGGATGCACTGGTCCTAGCATGTCTTAGATCCATGATCGAATTTCTTCTGATTGTTGGGCAGCGCAGCCACTCTGATTATACACTCGGTCTGCTGGATAACAGACTCGCAATATTCTACCAGAGCAAGTCGGTATTTTATCGGCAAAGGAGCACCAAACCAAGGAAGAAGAACTTCGAGAAAAGGTGGGCCGCAATGGAGGCTCAGGGTACCGAAGAGGGATGGTCGAGGGCACGGATGAAGAGAAGAAAAAACTGGAGACTGCAATCTATCATTTCCAGTTTCCAAAAATGCACATGCTGAGTCATGCCTCAGATAGCATCCGCCGAATGGGATCACCGGACAACTTCTCTACTGATATATCAACTCCTGCATATAGAAAACGTCAAAGAAGCATACCGCGCTTCCAATCGAGTACAATATGAGGAGCAAATGCTCTGGTACAATGATAGACATACCGGGATCGCTTACATGGTCCAGACCTTAGAGCACCTTGCTTTAAGCGGAATGTATGATCATGATACCGCCAGGGTCCTCGGTATGCAGACTCGGAATGAGAGATTGCGCTCTACCAGGGCGGCGAGACTCCGGAGAGAGGTCCAGCGATAGGCCAGCAGGCCTTTAGAACCAGCAGCAGACCTAGCCGGAACCCAGCACCCGCGATTAGCCCCCAAATTCAAGTCCCAGCGGAAGCAGCGAGTAGATCAGGTAATTCAGAAGACTAGACTTGCTGGAAGGCAAGAGGCATCAAGCGGCTCTCGTTAAGCGAGGCTGCGGACCGGTTTTCTATTCCTGACCTACCGGTGCTCTTCCGCGATTATGTTGAAGAACTCTGGGGGCAGCGTGTGGCAGAGAAGGTCCTCGGCCGGAGAGAAACTTACACGGAATCCACAATGATTGAAATTTACAATTCAGTGGCGAACTACTTCCAGCCATTTCAACGCCCGTTGGAGATCGAGAGGAGGCTGTTGCGATGTACCAAAGAGGCAGGACAGAATGAGCCGCTGAGCCACGATATTTGGGTCCGGGAAAGTCAAGAGAGGGACAAGGATTCATTCCAAGGGAGGAAGCCATGCAAACCGCTACTATACTTTTCTTTCAGCCCATCTAAGGCGGTGATTGCGCAGACCCACAACGAAACAAATCCCCAGTGACAGAAACTCTGGAGCTAGTTATGCTAGTAGGAATGAAGTATGCGACGAATCAGGCACGCCGAATCGCTTCCTTGGGTTTGTGGAGGTTGTGCTCAATGAACGGGATCGGTATGTGCGGAAGTGGAGCCAATTGAGGGGCCGGTCCATCTGGTGGAAGGGGGAAAGGTCCGGGAAAAAATAGCTGGATCGTGAATAGCCACATAGACCTAGAGACCTACTATTATGTATATTAGAATCGGGTGTGTGTGAAAATAAAAGCGTGGCGAGGAAAGGCAGAACGAGGCGAAGCACTATGCAAAAGTAAT